>NJRL01000528.1:31511-78967 GCA_003063815.1 Aphaenogaster rudis
CCTGATGAACTTCCATGTCCAAAAAGACTCGATCCCGCCCCGAGTCCACCTGATGAACTTCCATGTCCAAAAGGGCTTGATCCCGCCCCGAGTCCGCCTGATGAACTTTCATGTCCAAAAGAACTCCATCCCGCCCCGAGTCCACCTGATGAACTTCCATGTCCAAAAGAACTCCATCCCGCCCCGAGTCTGCCTGATGAACTTCCATGTCCAAATGGGTTTGATCCCGCCCCGAGTCCGCCTGATGAACTTCCATGTCCAAAAGGACTCGATCTCGCCCCGAGTCCACCTGATGAACTTCCTTGTCCAAAAGAGCTTGATCCTGCGCCGAGTCCGCCTAATGAACTTCCATGTCCAAAAGAGCTTGATCGCGCCCCGAGTCCGCCTGATGAACTTCCATATCCAGAAGGACTCGATCCTGCCCCGAGTCCACCTGATGAACTTCTATGTCCAAAAGAGCTTGATCCCGCCCCGAGTCCGCCTGATGAACTTCCATGTCCAAAAGATCTTGATTCCGCCCCGAGTCCGCCTGATGAACTTCCATGTCCAGAAGGACTCGATCCCGCCCTGAGTCCACCTGATGAACTTCCATGTCCAAAAGAACTTGATCCCGCTCCGAGTCCACCCGATGAACTTCCAAATCCAGTCGAGCTTGACCCTGCCGTGGTCAAATTCCAATCCAATCCCAATCCCAATCCATAGTCTAAAGCCTTGTGTCCACGATGCTAGAAATCACTCCGAGATCTCGGACGAAGAGAGAATTCAACAGTTGTATTGGCCAATTGACCGAATTGTTCAAATGCGATTGGTCAATAATTCTCTCTCCGTCCGAGATCTCGGACCGATTTCTAGCATCGTGGACACAAAGCGTGATACGGACTTAATTTAATCCAAATCTAAATGAAGAAGAATATGAACGGTTCAATGAACCTCATGATGACGAACCTTTTGAGACATTTCCTCCGCTTCTTCCTCCGCTACTTCCTCCGCTACTTCCTCCGCTTCTTCCTCCGCTACTTCCTCCGCTTCTTCCTCCGCTTCTTCCTCCGCTACTTCCTCCGCTTCTTCCTCTTCCATTCACATCGTCTGAAAATAAAGTAAATTTATATCTAATAAATCCACGCAATTTAATTTTTTTCGTCAATATATGAAAAAGTTAAAACAGATCAAAAAGTTCTTGAAAAGTCAAAAATTACTGAATATAATATACAGAATTATTAGTCATTTATATGATAAAATAACACTATTTATAAGAGTTTAATCTAGGAAACCTCACATCCAAAGAAATAATTTATATATAATATAGTTATTTTTATATAAAATTTTACTGTGTATATACTTACCGGTTATAAAAAGCGTTAGAAGAAAGAGAAATAACAAAATTCGGATGTTCATCTCTATTATATAGAAGCAGCAATAGTCTTACACTGATTTGAAGAAACTGACGAACTGGAATCTGGATGGATGCGGGATGATAAATATACGTATGTTTTTCTTACGTTTATCAGCCTTTTCGCTTAGTATGTTGCGTCTTTCTCGGTAATGACATAGGCACATTGAAAGATTGCGTTATTGACCACTCACTAATACAATTAAATGCTTTCAATATAATTACAGTTGATAAACATTACTATCCTGAGAATCACTGTTCCATGTCTGATAAGCGTCAGCATCTTCTATTTCTATGAAAAGATTACAAAAAAATAGATTTTCTATTCATACAAGATTTCCAACTGAACTGAAAACTTTAACGGATTGAAAACTTCAACTGGATTTTTGTGAAACAAAATTTAGTTCAATTTGACAATAAATATGAGTACACAATATTTAATCTGGTACAATTTGATACAAAAAATAAAGCTTTTACAAAACAAGAACGTATTTTATTGCATATTTACATATTTTTATTTAAATGTCTTGCATTACTTAAGTATTAATCTTCTCACAATTAGCATTCCACCACCATTAATGTATACTTAATATTAAGTTAACAAATAATACTTTAATGGTAGAGTGAGATGGGTTTTTCACGCGTTATCTGTTGCAGCAAATGCTTCCTTTTTAATATATCTATTTAAAATTACTTCACTCGGATAATCTGGAACTGAGAGTTGTCTAAATCCTTCATCATCTACAAAACAGATCTCATGTCCATCCTAGAAAACGGCCACAATGAAATTTATAAAATGCATAGTATTTTGTTTTTAGTATTGAAAATACTTACTGGATCAGCAAGAATGATAACTCTTACAGAGGCTTTTTCTGGTGTATCTAAAGTTATAAGATCAGTCAAGATTTTATTTCCACTTTCTTTAATAGCTTTTTGGATCGCAGGTTGTTCTGAAAACGGTACCGAGAAAGCAATACGTCCATACGCTTTTGCATGATTAACTTCAGTGCCTGACACACAAAATGCATTAATAACAAATAATACTAAATACTTAGTCGCGCGCGCCGTAATTATAAATTTGTTGAAAAATTAAAATAAATTAGATATTACTCACCAATATCTTCAAACTCAAGTTTGGCTTGATTATTGCTATAGCCCATCAACACACTTTTATCTTTCCTATCAAATATCTTTAATCCCAAAATATCTTTCCAATAGGCAATAGTACGTTCAAGATCAGAACTGGATAAAGTAACTTTCTCTACTGGATCTGTTCAAAACAGTCAATATATTACAAAAAATAATTTTGAAAAAAACATTATAATTGTTATTTTCTTTTTTATGAATATAATTTTATAGCTTTATTCTGTAAACTATTGTTAGAATTACTGTATAACATTACAAACTATATCAATTATAACTTCGCAGTGTTGAAATTATGAAGAATACACCGATCGACTTTGTATTTACCACTGTTAGCGGGATGTTGCTCGTTAACAATGTAATATTTATATCCACCAGGTGCTTGCATCACGAATTTCCCATTTTCTTCGTGCATTGGCCAGCTATTAGCACGTGCTCTTTCAATCACGTCTTTCGAATGTATAGTGATAGCTTTAAAATCATTTCCAGTTTCATATTCTTTAATTCCATAATTATATGTCAACTCGATCACAAAATGTGTGTCTTCGGGGCCGTACCCTATCATCGTTTTGCTCCAACGATTTGCATATGGTCTATAAAAATAAAAAAATGTATTTACAATGTAGCATGATAACTTCAAATCTTTTATACAAATAAGCAATATGATGTATTTAATACCAACACAAGAAGATAGATATAATAAAGCAAAATAAATTATATCGTATACGTTATAGATTATAGTAATTATAAGTATGTAGATATCAACAGGTTGTAAATAGCAATATATATCATATACAGAGTGTCTGCAAAGATCAGGGCTAATCTTGTATTCCATCCCGCTAACAGTGGTAAATACAAAGTCAATCGGTGTATTCTTCACAATTTCAACACTGCGAAATTATAATTGATATAGTTTGTAATGTTATACAGAATACAATGTGTTAATGAGGTCGAGTAGGTGAAAAAAGTTCATATAAACTTATGTCCGAAAATGCTTTATTAAAAAGTTATAAACGTCCAAAGATTTACGAGCAGAATTGTTCTCTATAATTCGAATTGTAAATCTTTGGACGTTTATAACTTTTTAATAAAGCATTTTCGGACATAAGTTTATATGAACTTTTTTCACTTACTTGACTTTATTAACACATTGTATAAGTTTTGTTTGACCTTTGCAGACACCCTGTGTATTCAAAGAGACAATTAAAAGCAAAGATATCATAATCGATAAGAGATATAAAAAAATACATCAATAAATACATAATAATTTATTATCATATCTTATATTATATCTATAATTAATACAAAAATAAAAATTCTCTTTTTTTCGTTCCCAGTATAGAAAAGATAAACGATCATCTCATTAACACGTAAAATTATTGTTGCACCATAATGACAAGTCACGAGCGATTACTCACCCGTTGCACGCGGCCTCGCATCCATCTGAGAATTCCTCGTGCCTCAACACCTGCAAAGATACATAACATAATAAAAGACAATCAACAAATCGAGCCACGCGACGAAGAGCGGAGAAAAAAAAGGAAGCTGTAGTTACCTTCATCCCGAGAATCTCGCGATAAAACTTCACCGTTAATCCGCGATCCGGTATCTTGAATACAAAATGCAACGCGCGTCCGGCAACCATTTTTTCCTCAAAAGCCGTATCCCTTCGACGCAACGCAACCAGGAAGATCACGGTCAACTAAACGCGGACCGAAGCTGAAAAACGCAACTTTGAAGTAGAGGTAGAGAGGGAAAGAGGAGGGAGAGAAAGTAAACATACACTTCTCAGCAGGGTCGAATTAACTCGTAGAGGGCCCTCGGGCCGCTGTACATATGAGGGGTGAGGGCCCTTACATACTTTTTGAGTACTAAAAAAAAGGACAACTATTTTATATAGGCAATCCGCCTATAAGAAATTTTAATTTAAATCGATATATTAAAAATTTTATTAAATAATTGTCATTAAATTAATTTTAAATACTTTTTCTACAAGAAATTGTTGACTATTTTTTTAAATTTTATTATTAAGTTTTTTGTATATCTTCAAAATTTTTGTTCTGTTCTTTTTCGCTGCACTTCTGAATTAGTGCAATAAGTTAGAATGAGATAAATATATTTTCTTTCATTCTAACCTATTGCACTAGTTCAGAAGTGCAGCGAAAAAGAACAGACCATTTGTAAACATTCTTTTCTTAAATTTTTTTTGAAAAATTTTTTAAAATAAGATATTTGTTGGGGCCCTTGTAAGAGCGAGGCCCTGAGCTTAGGACCAGGTGGGCCCATGCCTAGAGCGGCCCTGCTTCTCAGGGTCGCTGCTCCGACTCGAGTTGGGGGTGCATTCCGTTTCTCGCATCATGCGAGAAACGGAATGCACCCTCTGGATCTAATTCATTGAATCTTGTCAAACTTGATCTGTAACTCAAATTGATCAAATTCCTTTTTTCTGTTTCAGATAAAACCGCAATGTAGAAAGTGGTAATGAAATTATTAGATTAATTTCGACAATCCACAGGGGCCCTATTCTTGAATCGTTTTTATGAAACTCGCATGCGAAACTCAATGGCCGCGTTCAGCAGACTCAACAGTTGAGCAACGTTACTAGATTTATCTATATTATATCTTCATTTATTGTAGAAAATCTAGTAACGTTGCTCAACTGTTGAGTCTGCTGAACGCGGCCATCTTCATTTATTATATAAAATCTAGTAACGTTACTCAACTGTTGAGTCTGCTGAACGCGGCCAATGCTTTTCACATAGGAAGTCGCATACGAAAATCATTGGCCGCGTTCAGCAGACTCAACAGTTGAGCAACGTTACTAGATTTATCTATATTATATCTTCATTTATTATAGAAAATCTAGTAACGTTGCTCAACTGTTGAGTCTGCTGAACGCGGCCATTAGGGCAGATTCGAGAATAGGGCCCCAGTGCTGTTGATTCGAGCCCGAGGGCCCGAGGGGTGCCGAGGGCCCGAGCTTTCGGAGACAATTAAGGCGAACCTTCACCGTTCACGACGATTCGGCGTCGCTCGGGCCTCGGCTTCGTTCGGCGAGCAGCGGAGCAGCAGACGACAAGGAAGACTCGAGCGGATGGAAACATCCGGAGTATTCCGGAGAGAAGAGCATACGTACTTTGCAATCGCTACTAATCGCTAAATCGCAGTGGACAATCAAAGGAACGTAAATTATTCAGGATTTGTTGTCTCTGATAGATATGATAGAGAACCTCGCAGCGAAATTATGTTTGCTTCTGTCGGAAAATGCCAACGCAGGTAACTGTCGAGAGGTTGCTAATTTATTAAATGGAAAATATGATATTGGAGTATATCAACGTTCAGCTTATCTGTATAAAAATATTTTGCACGTCCACATGTATGTAAAAATAATGACGCAAGACGATTATGTAAGATATTTATAGCGCAACAGATATTTTCGAATGACAAATGTAAATTGCGATATCACGACTGTTTATGAGAAGGAAATTTTAACTCCCTTTGTTTCCTCAGCCGAGCAGTGGAAACTACTTGGACAGGAGAAAGACGGCTCGATACTTATTGGATGGGTGGAGGAATCGGAGAAGAACGATGTCAGCACATCATGTACTGTAGTCGGCCGTTACGACCAGACTAACAATAAATTACAGGTGAGGATGACAAAAAGAAAAATCTTTCCTTCGCCACGTGGATATTTTTAAAGTTGATTGGATTTAGGTGCTGCGCCACTTTCCAGATGTACTAAACATTGTTCAAGCTACGGTCAACCAAAGTCGTACTCTAATGGGATATGTGACGAAACAGAAGAATCGCTCGGAGACGTCGGATCCTCCAGAAGATCGCTGTTCAGAGCACGAACACGAATCCCATGGAGAATTCTACAGAGTGTTTATTGTGGAATTAACAACTGACGATACCAAAGTGCACGATCTGGAGATAGAGAGGTCTAAACAAGTGCGGATACAATTCCTATATAGAGAAAAGGAGCAGCTGAGCGTGGACAAGTTTCTGGTGCTGATACATCACGAATGTGAGTAGAATTTAATTGTAAGCAATTTTTGCAAGCAATACTCTGGTGAAAAAAATTTTCATAATATTATAATGCGTGGTCTACAATAGAAGTAAGCGTAAGAGTAAGAGTAGGAGTAGGAAATAAAATAAATTTAATTCGCTTATGCCCTTACTCCAGCGTCTGTGATTGGCTCCCTCTTACTCTTCTTACTTCACGCTTACGCCACGTATTGTAGACGGGGCTTAACATTTTTAAGAATTTGTCATGTTTTAAATATATGAAGATTTCAGAAAAAATATCTTGAACTTTTTCAGATTTTATAAACTTTCTTCAGAATTATAGATTGAGAAATCTTAGAAATCTTAGAATATTTAAGAGTTTACATACACATGAAGAATTTTAGAAAAGATGCAGACTTTCTCAGCACTTCTGAAAAGTGTCTCAATTCGTATTAAAAAATCTGAAAAATTTTCTAAAAAGTTATAAAATTATACAGAAATTCTGAAAAATTTTTAAAAAAAGTTTTACCAGGGTATCGCTTATGTTGCGTTCATATCGCATACATTTAGATAAAATTCTTTGCTTGTAAAAATAAAATTTTAAAATATGAAATTAAAATGTTTAAGTTGAGGCATCTATTTCATTTATGATCATCAATATATTTTTGCAATTTGTGTGTTTCAAGGTATTCTGACATATACTGCTCAATTCGATACGTCTGTAAGCCAGTCAAGACCGATAAGGGAACTGAAATCTGAAGTACTTGTAAAAACGTTCATATGGGCCCAATGGGACATGATTAATCAAGTCCTTTACCATATACATCATCGACGAATTCCCACAAGCGTGGTCACCGAAAATGATGACGAGAATAATTCCAGGTCTTCGAAACCGACTCTCAGTGGTCTTCAGTTTCATGACGACTTGCCTCATGAAACAGTGGTAAGCATTCGTTGATAAAAACGACAGAAATATGTATTATCTATCCAAACTATGAATCCATGTACCTGTGATTATTACTAACAATCTATATAGAGCAAACTGATTAATATTCCGAAGAATATTAGTATATCTCATGTGCTTGCTAATTAAACTTCATAGTAAAATGCATGTATGTGTGGCGTCGTATTAGCGTAAAACTTATTGTATCTTTTTAGCTGAATATCCCATTAAACTTACCGCTACTGTCGCCGTCCTCTAGTTGCGGGACTTACGAAGATGACGTGATACCCCTGCGAGTCCACGATTGTTCCCTAGACCTCATAGTGGTGTCGGATACCAAAGGGATGGTCTGTGTTTGTCACTACTATCTTTACCGACCTGTACAGCCGCCGCAGCATGTACTTAACTCCTTGAACGAATCCAACACGGTGCATTTCGCGTACTCGGTAACGCTGCTGCATCACAGTTGCGTGATCCATTGCGTTATACCAGGTATATCGTGGTCGCGCGCCAAGCTGATGAGGCCGACTTTCGCGATCTACGAAAGCCATCATATGATCGTGTTCGTACCGGGACTGTTCGTACATCTTCTGGAAATCGGCGTGAACCACGAACCCTGCTGCCATATACTGTGCGGCCCACCACCGTCGATTCCATCCCGCGTTTCTTATCTAGTACCATTATTCGACTTCGAAAATGCTAGTAAAGGAACCAGGAGGACTTCTCATAATAATCCAGATAGCAAGAATAGTAGTTCAGATGGAAATACCCTACTAGCAAATTCTAACACGAGTATACTGACGATAGATTTGCCTACGTTGGACCTCGTGCAGTTGACGATCCCTCCGGATTTTCTCATTGAAGTTTTTCGTAAAGAGACCTCGGCGGAAGTCCGCTTGGGGATACTTCATTATTTTCTCTGCCATAAAAATGACATGGAAGTTATCGCGGAGTTAATGTCCATCATCGCGGAAAAGCCGCGCTCGTTGGATATCCCGCGTTTTATGCAGGAGATTCTTATAGGCAACTCTTACGCTTTAGTGCAAAAGAATCTCCTTGCGGACACTGTCCCCTTACTGTCTCTCTTGCCCGTTACTACCATAGGGGATTATATGACTTTCGATATAAAGATGAACGATTTAGATATCACGCTGAGCCATGAGAAACTCTGGAACACATCAGTAATGTTACTTTCGCCGCAGCAAAGGCTCGTTCCCTACCGTAGTGATTTATGGACTAGACTATGGGATCAGCTGAGTAAAAATGGTAGTGACAAACTAAGGTTCAGACCTAGTCATATTACGGAGAAACTATTAGTTTCTTTAGCTTGCTATCAACCAGAAGCGTTGTCCAGATGCAGCACTCCAATGTCTCCTAGTGGAGGGTAATAACATTTTTCATCCTAATTCCGTGTAACTAATTGCATGCACATAGTAATGTGAAAGTAATGCAAATTCAAGCCACGCTATTTATTTGTATATTTTTCTTAGACAAAGAATCAAAAATATATATTTATCTATTATTTGTATATACAACTTATATACATCTATTACTTATATAGTTACTTAAAAAATTAAAATAATTTTCTCTTTACTGTTTCACAAAAATGCTTTTTTCACAATAACTAGATTCATAAATGTGTTCAAGTAATAAATGCTGACGCGTTACAGATTTGTTGCAATGCCACTTGGAGACTTCATGGGCAATCGAAATATCAAGTTGGACTCAGGCTTACCGTTTAACGAGACGGAAAGTTGCACCGCCTCGAAACAGGAGCACATTGTGTCTGTGAATTTGCGAGAACTTTCAATGTATCTACTAAAGAATGGCACGCACACGTCGACTATGCACACGCGAGGTTCTTGTACCCCGTTGCACGTTCATGCCATGGCCACGAGATATGTGGCTGCGCAATTGGAAGCTTCGCGTATACTGTGCCAAATACTTTGCAGAGCAGCCGGTGTTGATCCGAGAATTGAGCAGGAACGTGGCTTTAATCTCATGTAAGACAATTCCTATTTTAGCATAATTTTATAAATACTGCTATATTGATCATGATTTATGTAGTAAATGAACGTAAATTCATAATTTGTAGAGACCATTTTAAAGTATTAGATTGTATAATGAAATTTGTTGAGTATTTATCTGTCTCATCAACATATCGAATATCTTCACATAATGTTAACTTTTGCAGAGACCAATTGGATGAAGCGAGACGATGGTTATTGTTTATGCTCTTACAGCGATACAGGTATGCCATAGAGAGCATCGCTTTTCCAGCGCCACAGGGATTCGCATCGTTTTTTACTTATCTCGGCTATCGTACTCTCAAATACTCAATGTTCCTGCAATACATTGAACGCTCGGTATTTGAACTTCAAGTTGATGTCACCAAGATTATTTTAGCTGGTATATATGCAACAAAAATTACTGTATCTTTGCATGCTACAGTTCTTCAAGTATAATCTAAGTAGAAGATGTACACAGACATTCTAACATAGACCGATGATCTTCCGTTTAGATATAAGCGATACGAAAGAAAATGTCGTTCAGAAATTGAAGTTGTTGTCCTTATTACCAAGATCTCGCGCAAAGAGACTCCTAAATCAATGGCTGCATCCAGTTAGTTTAATGTTGCGAGCCAGAGAACATGCCGCTAATATTCTGTGCGGGGAGGTATCTCAAAGTCGAACCGGCAGTCGGACTTTACAATACCGTAATCATCATAACAGTGAGTAAAATATATGAATAATATTTCAGTAAATACAATCTGTACGATAACACGTGTAAATTGTTTTCAGGTTTGGCGGCATTTCCTTCGGCAGATCGTCTGTCACCATTGGACACCTTTTTGGATTTACTTACTGCGAAAGGTGAGATTTAATTGAATGACGTTCTCAACACAAATTAATTATATTGTCTTAAGAGTACTTTTAAAGTGTAACTTTCATTTTGCAGCTAGTCTTACAGAATTGGATTTCGGGCTATTGATAGAAGCGACAGTAACGTCTACCGAAGATTTTCTCTAATGGAAATTAAGTTTAGTGTTTGTAATAATGAAAAAATGTCTTTTAACTACGTCGATTGATTACTGACTCAATTATGTGGCAAATTTATACAGGATTTCTATGTATTTGAGATTCTATCTTAAACTTTTTATAATTCTTAAATCTTCTATCTATTTAATTAGTTTTTTAGTTAAGAAAGGATAAAAATGCAAGAGGTACTTACAATTAATAATTAAATAATTTTTATTTTAAAAAGAATCTCCAAAGTAGCAAGTGCCATTGAAGTTTAGTTACCATTAGTGATTACATTTAATGTCAATAAGTGAAAGTAACAGAAACCTAGTTACTTGCCAAACTTAATTAAGTACTGCATATTGCAGATATTTATGACCGCGTTTTA
Organism: Aphaenogaster rudis; assembly: GCA_003063815.1. Lineage (NCBI taxonomy): Eukaryota > Metazoa > Arthropoda > Insecta > Hymenoptera > Formicidae > Aphaenogaster > Aphaenogaster rudis. The sequence continues at coordinate 42,404 of NJRL01000528.1, forward strand.
GAAGTTTTCGCCTTTCATGCGAATAATTTTCTTGGCGTTAGTTAGAAAATGAGAAATAGCGATAGCAATTATAAGCATCGTCTATTAGAAAGCATCCGTGCTATTGTTACTCTGTGCTTTTTATATTTTTATCACGTTCCTCCCAGATAGCACAGAGAATCGAAAAAGAATTCTTTTTTATGTCACCAATTCTGAATTCCTTTTTAGATGCAAAAAGAATTCTTTTTCTAAGAAGAATTCTTTTTGCATCTAAAAAGGAATTCAGAATTGGTGACATAAAAAAGAATTCTTTTTCGATTCTCTGTGCTATCTGGGCTGTGTATAACAAGCGTGGAAGAGAGAAACTTGGGTAGTTAAGCGAATCGTAATGTTAAGTCAATATTTTGTTGGTGCACATCTTTTATATGTGATTTGATATTATCAATTTGTCAAAGACATGTGATATAGTGATTTATAAATATTTGCGACTAGCATCCGCATGATATGTCTATTATTGGTGTATATGCGTATTATACATATTATTATATATATTCGCGTTGTTAAATTTAATATATATCTGGGATTATTTATGTAAAAACATGGTGCCCCTGACTTTATCTCTCAAATGGAGATTTATTACGTCGTAAACTGTGAATTTTAAAGATAAATGTTGAATACAGAATTTATCAATGAATAAACAGATTCAAAAATTGTCTGCAAGTATTGCTACATGTTTTATTGTGTTTTATAAGTGTAAAACGCATAAAGAAAAGATAAAAAGATTTTGTTTAAAATAATTTGTTATTAAATTTATCTAATAAAAAAAGACTATTCTTTAATATTTTTCCTGAATTCTATTTACAATATATGAATTTGTAACAAACGTAGTCCAATATTTAATAACATATTTGTCACACACATTCCTTCTTTCTCTGTTCCATTTCATTTCAAGTGCAGAAAGTGCAGTTACAAAGAACGGACCTATCCATTCCTTCTTATGCTGATCAATGCTGATGGTTCTCCTTAAAGAACATCTAACCTCTATTTGCAGTTCGATTGAAAGATATTTGGTGATTTGCTACGAATAATAAGAAGCTAAATCGAACGAGAACGTGAGATATGTTTCTAATTGTGAGTTCCTTTTTATCATGACAATGACTTTCACGTATACGTCATTTATAATATCCTTAATATCATTAATTATTTTAATTCATAATTTTTTTGTGCGAACCGCAGGTTTGTTAACCATGGCGGATATCACTTTGACGAGCGAGCAAACAAAGCTTTTAGAGGAATACGAGGAGGAGTTCAAGGATCGCTATACGGAGAAGGACGACGATTTCATGAGGATCAAGATGCAGGAGTCGAAGAAGCCGCCAATCGTGGACCCCTGGTACAATAAACCGCGCAGGCACGACTGGTCGCGTCAAAACCAAAATCAAAATCGCGACAGGCGCAATCATCACTGGGACCGTCGTAACAATGAGAGAAATGAGAAGTTTGAGCGGCACGCTGGCAGACACTTCATGCATCATCGGCAAAGGATGTATTAATATATAACGACACGGATATACGAGCACAAGAACTTGAATAACACGTGGAAATTTTGTCTAATTTGATTATTGTCTCTGCATATTGTTTCATTAATAGGTGATATATAAAGTATTTATTCATATATATAAGACACTTGTTTATACATATTTTTATTCCTATGGAATGTCTAAAGTATTCGCTTATAAATATGAAACATTTGTTTATACGTACTTTCTTATTAGGTTTTTAATAGGTGATAGATATGAAGTACTTATTATATTAAGCGTCACTGCTTTAATAACGAATAATAATCTTATATTTGGAAGTTTTCTTATTCTTACTATTACATCAGAGCCAATTGTAATTTATTATATACCGAAATTATGAAATCACAAGAGCATATTTTTCACAATAAAGTTTAAGACATTCTTTTGTAGAGGATAAGACAAATGGACAATGTACATATAAGACAAATGGAAAAATTTCTAATTGTGAAACATTTGATCTCACTATACAGTAGAAAAAAAACACGATTTTATTTATATATGTGTAGCATTCATATTCTCAAGCTGACGAGAAGTTGAAGGACATTGACGTGGCTTACGCCATAAATAAACGAGTGGTATAACAAACGTTCAGAATAAAAATATGAATAATATGCAATTTAACATTTTCTTTTGACTCTTACACTCCTTGCCTTCTCATACTCGAAAATAAAAAGATCAAATTTTATATACGAAAGAGAATGAAGATAGAAACGGATGCAGGAAATACAACTGAAAGAGCAGTCGATCTACTTCTTTGTGTTTATTTTTTCATTTATCCTGTTTATATCATACCTTATTATTTATTATAATTCTAAAACTGTCTTGGAAAAAACAATTAGAATAATTAACATTATTAGGATATATCATATTATTTACGGATTATTTGATTTTAATATTATTATTTAAAATTATTTAAAATATTATTTACAGAGATGATTGTAATTCAAAAACTATTTTAGAAAAAGAGAATTATGGATAACATCCATAATTCTCTATATAGGATGCATTCTGATAAGAGATAAGATTAGGCAGAAACCGACCAATGAGCGCACCTATTGAGAGATTCGCACAATACCGATGCGTTTCGGAACTCCTCGAAGAGACCACGTTTCAGTCTACCTGCTGCTGAATAAGTATATCTCCGCGAGATACCTTCGATTAAAATGTTCATCCTCGTGTCTACTCACTGACGTTGATAGCGAGAGTACTGTTCATTGAGAGGGTACTCCCCCGGTTGATCCTCGACCGCAATTTTTTATTATGAGGAGTGAGGAGTGACCGTGTCGGACTGTACGAGCTGTGAATAAACGGATTCGACTTTGCAAACATGTGGGCAGACACTATCCTGATTTTGTTTATCAGCATATGCACGGCGTTGCTGGGTGAAGGTGAGAGAGCACTAATCTGTTAATTAACTTGGCGGAAGAGACGTGAAAGACCGGTTTATTTATTCCGATTCAACGTGTATTTACATATTACCGCTTAAACGTCAATTAAACATCAATGTTCAGGGTTGACGTGGTTGATGGTGTACAGAACTGAGAAGTATCAAAAACTGAAGGCCGAAGTCGAGAAGCAGAGCAAGAAGCGTGAGTTTGCTGATAGCGAATTCGATCACCCGCACTACACTGGATTAATGCACATTAAAGGCTGTTACATATGAACATATCTAAATGCAATGGTACAATATAATCACTTTAATCTTTACGCTGTCGGCATTTTTTTCATTAAAATAGTGTTCTTTTTTCCCAAAAATTTATCTATGTAAATAACATATGCATTGCGCAGAATTTCGAGATTTGTTCAGAGCCACAAAAGTGGCTTTCCCGGCAGTATAAAGGTTAATGATGAAATCATTAATGTATATTCTACTAAATAATATGATAACATCATAATTGACTATTTATATAATTGTTTAAAATATTTGTGCTTTTACGTTTAAATAACTTTATGAATAGTGGCTTTCAATATGCATTAATCCAGTGTAATGCGGGTGATCGAATTCGCTATGATGAGATATCCTCGCCGCACAGTGCAGAAGCAACGCTTTTTATTAACGCGCTTTCTATCTTTCAGTGGAAAAAAGGAAAGAGGCGCATGGCGACTCCTTGGACAGGCAGCAGAAGAAGAAGATCGAACGGGAGGAGGAAAGGCTGAAGAACAACAATCGAGACCTGTCCCTCGTGAAGATGAAGTCGATGTTTGCGATAGGATTCGCGTTTACGGCGCTGTTAAGCATGTTCAATAACATATTCGACGGACGTGTGGTCGCCAGATTACCATTCGTCCCGATCAGCTGGATACAAGGCTTGTCGCACAGAAATCTCCCGGGCGACGATTACACGGAGTGCTCGTTTATATTTTTGTACATATTGTGTACCATGAGCATCAGACAGGTAAGTGAGGCTCGCTCTTGTCCCGATCGAATTGGGCAAGTGCAAGATTTTTTATACATCTCGTTTTTAGAACATCCAGAAAATGCTTGGCTTTGCGCCATCCAGAACTGCGAGTAAGCAGAGCGGCAGTATCTTCGGACCTCCGCCTCAGCAATTTAAATAAATTCAAATTTAATGAATTGTTACTGGTGTGTTTACAGAGATCTTTTTTGTACATCTTACTGTGTGTGTGATTCTGAAAATTTATTTATGTCCGATTAATCTTTGTAATCTTCACACGCGCTACTTTGTACATTCTCCATTGAATTATATTTAAATAATATCTTTGGATTTTCCTACAATCTATTTCACCTTGAATGTAAGATAATGTAATTATCTTTGTGCTTATATATTGAAATATATATGTTACAAACTGTTTATTAAACGATAAATTTAATCACTAAGAGAAAAAATGGGCAGGTACGGTGAATTTTGGTAAAAAATATATATCTTGGGTATCTCTTACTATTTTATATAAAGGTGATTATATACTATATATATATATATATAATAAAGAATATTTTACGGTTCACAAAATTATTGGGCGATTTTAAAAAATAATTGTGACTGGTGTATTTTCATCAAGCAACGCTTTTACAACATTTTATATACAAACATAACGATCAATCATATACAAAAATGTGTAATCAATCATCTTACACGGTAAAAAACTTGCTGCGCAACTACCATGAGACACAGTTCAAATTACAAAGAATCGTTACATGATTTTGTACATCAAACTCGGTAAATTAGTTCAAATAATATCAGATCGATTATAACTTCTACTTTAAAGGGCATGTACATTCCCATTAAATATTACCAATCTTTTCATCGTTACACAACTAAACCTAACAGTCTATCATTATATGGAGACTAATTTGTTTATATATTATGCAAACATTATTTACAAAGAATCTACACACAAAAATTATGATAAAAAGTATGAACTTTTGTCATCTTTTCTTTGTTAGATTTTCGCTTCTAGCGGGATGCAGCACCATGTTTCAAAATATGAGCTTGTCGTATTGAAACTCCTGTTAGGAATCACTATCGAATATTATTGTTGATATCGCCTCTATCCCAGAATTCGATTAAAGCACGAAGCAATGATAATATACAGCATAATTCTCAATAAAATTTCAAGAATGTATATGGGGTATCTTAGCTGTCACATCAGCATAATCCGACTTTTTCTGCGATTTTTTAATTATCGCACTCTTGAAAAATATATATAGAACCATAATCTCGGCAATGGTCTCGTATAAGAAATATAAACAGGAAAGGAAGATGATAAAAAGAAAGGGAAAAGAATCTTGTATTCAAATGTCCACGCGCGATATAATTCTAGAGATATATCATAATAAGAATTCAAGGAACCGAAAAGAGGATTACGTTAGCAATCTCCCTAAAGTTTCGAGCCATCTAAAAAGATGCTCTGCTGCCCAGCAGCCGATATGAACCTGGCATGATTACAATTCAATTTTACAATGCGCTTGTAATCGACCATATCGAATGCTGCAACAACTGTACATCGCATTCATTGAAATATCATTATATTTACATAACTTTCGAACGCATCGAGTATTATCAAATAGAAATTCTACTCATGTAAGGTAATTCTAATCATGTAGATTTTGTAAAAAAATTGCACATTAAGAATAATCACTTTGAGTGTTGCGTATTGTTCGCACTTGAATCTGCTTTCCAAGTGACTAGTCATCGATAGTCCCAGGGAAATCACCGGTATATGTATATCGTTAAAACATTGCCAGTAATCCCACTCTTCTCCTGCTTCGTCATTTTTTTGATATATCTAATTGAAAACACTCTTTCAATGATACTCTCAATCCCATTAAAATTCCAGTTAAATTCAATCTAATTGGTATCTGTCTTTCCTTAAATCCCACTCTTAAAACGGCGGACAGTTTACACCGGGATGAAGATACTGGCATTTGTCACCGACTCGGCAATAACCATTTTTCGAAAACTGTCTACACACCGGTGGCTGTTTTCCACTTCCTCGCCATCCACCACCAACACCTCTCCAACCACCTCTAACAGGTCCACGATATCCCCAGCCGGGACCACCTCTGCCTCTGTTGTGAGGCATATGAGCGCCTCTCGGACCTGGAAAGTTAGGTCCAGGTCCAGGTACAGGTCCAGGTCCAGGACCAGGACCATACATTGGTCCGGGCGGACCTTGGAAGTTGTTGTATCCCATTTCGTCCGGACACATCATGCCGTAGTTCTCTTGATTATACATAGGTGGTGGTCCCATCATTCCGGGCGGTACCATGGGTGCACCTTCCATTCCTTGATTAAAACCACCAGACATGTTTGTCATCGGGTTCATACTAACGTCTGGCACGAGGACTTTGCCATCGCCTGTTCTCCAACCGCCACCACCAGTAGCTGGCATCGGTCCCGGCATCTCCTGGGCCATGGGAGCCATGTGCGTAGGAGCCATCATCTGTTGAGGCATCTGTGGTATGGGACCCATTGTTGGTTGAGGTCCCATAGTCGTCATCATACTTTGTTGGTTGTGAGGGTACGTCGTCGGATAATGGAAGGTAGTTACAGTCGATGTTTGCGGAGGTTGTGGCTTAGGTTCCGGCCATGGTACCGCTGTGAAGTCTTTCTCGCTCTCTTTATTGCCCGTGAGATCGTCTAACGGTATTATTTTGGGATCGGTCATCACATGATGCCGTTCTTCATCGGGTTCAGCCGCAGAGTCTGGTATCCTATAATACAAAAACGATCGATTGAAAACTTCCGATTAAAAATTTGATTATGATGATATACTCCGCATAATGAGACACTTTTATATCTGCAGCGATTTATAATTATCAATATACAATAATACAATCTTATGCAATATAGAGAAAATGTATTTTAATGCCTTCTATATAAAACTTATATATTCACTTTTGTATAATGTTCCGTAAAATAAAAATATATTTCATCTCGTTATCACGGAATGTATAAGTAGTTAAAGTATCAATAAAATTATTGTCATTCGGTACATTATAATGCCGATTATAAAGTACTTACATGCTTCGATTGAAATAAAGAGCTTGGAGAATGCCCTTCTCGCGAGCATACTGGATGTCCTTCTCTTTGCTATCCTTGCCAGGTTCCACTAACGGAGGCGGTAGATCAATCGGAATTAAAGGTTTCCATCTCGTTTTCTCCTCCATTAAATCTTCAGTATCTAATAACAAAAAAGAGCGTTTTATATATTTCATTCCGTACGTCACATTTATATTCCGTATAAAATATAAATAACCAAAACAAATAACTGCAAAATAATCTGGAAATATATATATGACTGCTTTATATAAATAAATACTGAATGATGCTAAAAGAATTATATTGTTATTTTGCGTTACATACTTAATTTTCTGGCCATCTGGAATGCTTCTCTCTCGTTTTGCTTTTCCATCTGTTTCATGTCAGTAAACGTCTTTGTCACGTTAACTCTTTCCGTTTCGTCCAATTCGAAGTAGCGTATAGATTCTAGATCTGTCTTCCACTTCAAAACTTTTTTCGGTCCTTTACGTTTCTGAAGCAGTAAGACGCTTTTAAGTCCGTCTACATATCGTATTTCGGGATAGGAACTGTCCTTCTTCGCCGAATCCGAAACTATCGAAGATGCATCTTCTGGTGATTCTATATCTTTGATATCTTCTACATCTTCCTCGGGCGTCGGTGCTATGATAAAACAAATATACATTAATTATTGTTTAGACAAAATTAATTTTACTTTAACATGATGATACAGGCGCAAAGTTTACGATATTAAAATGCATTAATATATATATATAATAATAATAATAATAATAATAATAATAATAATAATAATTACATAGTAATTTTTAATATATAACAAATATATATTAACGCGTATTATGTAAATTAAATAAATAAGCGAATGTAATTTTATGATTGTATGCAATGTAATTTTTTAATGGAGATATTTTTAACCCTTTAAAGCCCAAGCATCAATTCTGTTTGAATAAAATTTACGATCAACGATCACAATAGTGACTTGTTTAGCAGGAACACCATTGTTTTAGGAATTGAGATAGAGAATCTAGCTCCATATTAAACGGATCAAGAGTATTATATCAACAGAAACGCTACTTTATCAATACAAAACATTTGGGAAGAACTCAAAGTGAATGTACACAATTATGTACACTGGGCCTTAAAGAGTTAAAGAGCAGAATTCATCTTTCCTGCTTAATGAATTAAGATAATGATAAAACACTTACTGTTACTTCCAATATCATCATCGTCTCTATTGTCTTTTTCCTCATCAAGCACCTGATCTTTATCTTTCTTTGATTCTTCTTCGCTACTTTCTTTTTCTCTTTGATCTTTGTCCTCTTCTATTTCCAACGTATCTTGATAGAACTGTAAAAAAATGTTTCGTAATTATTTTATATAATAACGTTATATTCGATTCTATATCCAGAATATTTACCTTGAAATTAGGCTTGAGGGCAACTGGCGATTTCTCTTCGACATTTGAGGGCGAAGCAGGTGGCGGTGTGCTCTCGCAATTATCGGCGTTGGCGGTTTCTTGTTTCTTAGCTTCCGAAGATCCATCCTTCGTGATAGAAGCCCTCCGCTTACGCTTCCTCGGTTCTTTGCTTTTGGTGGATGCAGTGAGGGCATCCATGAACATGTCGCTTTCTTGTAACACCATCGCTGAAAACGAAAAAAAAATTTGATCGTTTGAGTATTATCGTGAATGACGCGCAAACGACAACCGAATTATTGAATCCGCAGCTTTGCTGTTAATAAAAACTTTAGCAAACATTTTGCAAAATTTAGTCTCGACTTGGCTGTTTTTTGGTATGCATCTGAAATTGAAAGCTAGAAATGTTAGTAGAATTCCGACAGTCTCTCTCTCTTTCTACGATATTAATAAAACTTAAAGATTTTCTAAAAAGAATAATAGAGTTGGAGCACGTCCTGGAAATTCTGCATAAAATGACGATTCTGGAAAGCAGCGATGTTTCGTCGCACTATAAGAAAAAATATATAAATATACAACGTTTCTCCTAACATAGGCATAACTTCGCAAAGAAATTCCTCGTGCGAAGATGATAAAAGAATGATGACAGACGTACGTTCTATCTACTTCGTTTCGAATAAAAATTCCGATTGTTCTTGTCGTTAAATAATTACTATGTTTCGATTATTTCAATAATAATGTTTCAGAAAGACATTTATAATCGATTTTATAAACTATTTTCATTATATTTGCTGAGTTTATCTCTAAAATTATGCCTAAACATCAGGAAATACCTGTATATAATTATCAAATATATTTTTAGACTGCAATCTTATTTTATTCTTTCTGTAAATGAATGACTTGTAAAAATTGTTATGTAAAAATATGCCGATATCGCGAAGTCGTGACATTTCGTTGGTTGCTTTAATGGTATTCGGCATGTATCTGAAAAAATAACAAATGTCTTTTATTTTTCAGCAACTGCAAGTAAAATATCAGTTCTTTAATATCGGCAAACACTTTTTATAATGGAAATTAACGATAGTTTGTTTGCCGAAATGAACGCGTCTTCAATTTTATTCAATAAATCCTGTAAGAAGAGATTTTAAAATAAAAGATCTAAACTAGTATATTTTTAAAAGTTTCTTATATTGTCCTGCATATGTTAGTTATATGAATAATACAAAAATAATTAATAAACAGTTAGACAATGATAATGGTGTTATTTCTAGTTTATAGATGATACATGAGATGTAAGGAGTAGAATGTGCAACATAAATACATATCAAAATATAGAGATTTTTATGAAAAAGTAATTATGCAATATTATATAATGTAATATAATGTAATTATCCAATATAATTATACTAATAACTATCTCAAATACTCAATGAATATTTCAGAATACTCGTTTGAGAATAGCATACTAATTATATAGGATCCATAATTGCTTTTCCTTAAAATTCATATATTCTGATATATTCAATGCGACTTTTTATCCTTTTTTTAATAAGCTATACTATTTAATAAACTGTTGAGTCATCCTTTTTTTCAATATGTGATATTTTAATATCTATTTGATATTCATTTCATTTAATATCTATTTCTGAGAAGAAATGAACAAGTATTTCTTTAGACAACAAATTTTATTTTATTAAACTGAATAAAACATATTCAAGACTGCTTTTTATGTTGCACATAATAATACAATAGTAAAAGAAAAAACAGGGAATAAGAATGCCAATTATAACAAATATCTTTGATATATCGAATATAAATCAACAATATTCAAACATGTTATAAATATGCTAAAATTTTATAATGAATCCCTATAGTCTAATCTAACATCACGATATAAAGACATTTTAAAATTAAGATTAACGATTTACAAAAAATATATATTTTTAACCGTATTATAATTACAGCGCTGAAAAGTGTAAGATAAATATTAGGTATTATTTCAAATGATTATATTCCTTTATGGAATAAATGAATTTTTATATTTATTCTATTAATTCATATAAAAATTATACAAAATAGAGATAACAATTGCAATTATGTGTATTTATAATAAAAAAAATTCATAAATGAAAAGATAAAAATAATTTATATAGAAAACAATTGTATAGAAATTACAATTGTCCTTACAATATAAATCTATTTATTATGAAAACACAAAATTAACTTGATTCGCTGCGGCGAAGTTTTGATTTTTATAAATTGTAGGAATGTGTGAGACTTTTATATATATACTTTTATGTACATATATACGAAAAACCATTAAATACGAAAAGCCATTGAATACACAAATATTATGTTAACATGATAATTAAGAAAAATATTGCTCATTTTTATCATTTTTTTTTTAAAATCACGATTTAACATAAAAAAATAATTAGAAATCTATTTTAGCACAGCAAAACATACAAATTTATAATTATCTATATGCATAAATGTTTCTTATCGTATAGGATCGCTGTCCCATCCTACAAATAATACTAAAATGCTTTAATTTATATCAACACGCTACAAACAAAATAGGATTCGTATTAAAACTAGTCTTCAAGAATTTAAAGGATACAATATAGAGTAATGCTGTCAATATTTGGATTTCTCCGAGTAGCTCAATGTATATCCGCTAATTCGAATAGCGGACTGTTATAGCTGACAAATAATAGAGACTATCCAGTACATACTGACAGCACTGACAAAAAGCACAACAGAAATTAACAGAAAATTAAGGAAGAATATACGGGTTGTGTTATGCGGATTTTTTTTTATTTTCACACAGAAATATAGTCTATGATAAAAAAGAAAAAAAACATATCTATCTGTCCTCTAAGCAGATAGTCTCTTGCAACTTCGAATAGTGTCGTGCATCGAGCTACACAGATCCGCGATCCTCGGTCTTTAATGACCTCGCATCGTGCCGCACTTATCGGAAATTGCACGACGATGCAGCAAGGAAATAGTCCACAATCTTGCAAGACTTGAAATTCGTGGATATAAATTGATGTCGTTAATAGTATGAAAGCGCGTTTGAAGCTACATTTTGGCTTGTACGCATCTATACATTTGTATGCAGATAACAAAAATATAAACAATTCTAATCGCCCGTCTAAGAAACCAGTGAAACCTTCACATATACATGTATATGTTAGAAGTGAAATATATATTACAATTCTCTCTCTCTCTCATTGCTTGTTAAATTAATATTATGAAAATATACAAATACTTGTATTCATCCCGCCTTATTCATTGATCATTAATTTGTATGCATGTTTTATATATTATAAATATATTGAACATTTTTACAGTTGTAACAATTCGAGACTATAATTAATTTAACAAATAACAGTTAATGCCATAAAAGTTATCTGCTTAAATTGCGATCGAAGCTTTGCCGTGTCTAAAAATAAATTCGAAACGTGCGTTTGAAATGGTATTATTTGTGCAAGAGCAACAACCAATGTACTATTAAGTGACAGCGATTGTTCTGATCAGATAAGTTACAAATTATTCCGTTCACATAAGTTTTCTATGCGGCAGGCGTTTTATCGTATTCCAAAAATTTAGACGCGCATTCTAAAGCGCAGCAACGTCAGACTTTAATCCATAATTCATTACATTACTAATTAAATCGACGCATGCTGATGAAGCTTCGAAATACGGATCTGCCTCACTCGAGACTGTCCTATATATTTATGTATTTAATAGAGCTCATCATCCATTAATTATTAATTTTAAACATTATCCTAATTCACAACATGGCAACGTGTCCAATGCAGAAAAAAAAGGTCAATCCATAAAAATATTCTATCTGACTGCATGCAAATATTATGCATTTTGCTTTTAGGATCATCACAGTCCAAGTACATTAATTGGAGATTTGTATTTGATGGAAAGCGATCTCGTTTTTATTTAAAAAAAAAAACGCAAGATTTGAACATCATCCGTTCCAAATTTTTAAATGCGCAGGGACAGAGACTGATAACTGATTAAATAGCTAGGACCGATCTAGACACATTTCCTTTTATATATCATTCAATTAAAAATAGAACGTCTTTCCACGTGCGCGTATAAATATATATACGCAAAAATATACACAAACGCGCGCCCAGGATACTTCCGCGCTCATTCCGACCGTACAACCGCGTTATAATATGAATTATGTATCAATAAATCGAGGATCGATATTACGTAGAGTCGGGCGAATTATGCACATATTTGCACGCGATCGGATAGAATAGCTCTCCGCAAGTACGGCGGTGGAGGACGCCGCGCGACAAAGGCACCAAGATCTCGAGTTCGGCGCGGCTCGATGTGCGCCGAACGGTTAGTAGGCGCGGGCCCGTAGCCGGCCGCGGCGGCGGACACACACACGCGCGCGCGGGCAACGGGCCACGTGCGTCGGCGTGGTGTCGGTCGCAAAAACATCGCTCCCTGCGGCGGTACGCCTCACGCGAAAGCGCGACTCCGTTCCCCGGTGCTGTCGTGCATGAGCCGGCCCCCGGGACCCCGGGGGCCGGACTCGGACGCCGAAATCGTCGCGAGGCGAGGAAAAAAAAAATAAAATCGTCGCCACGTGGGCCGGCCTGCGGCCACGTGCCACGGACCTCGTCGCATCCCCGTTCTCTCGGTGTGTGTGCGGACGCGCCTCCCGAAAGTCCCGAGGGAACTTTCAAAATCTTACGTAACTTCCGAAGTAACGCGAGAGCTCGATCGCGCACCAAAATTTGCGATTGAGAATTTGACAAGCCTCGGCCTCGATGCCGCGCGACGCGTCCCCGAGGAGAATATTGCGCAAGCCGCATTACACGTTCTTTTTTCGTTGGAGATACGCTACCGTGCGTTTGTCTGTTTAAACGAATGCGCGTATCGCGAAGAAAAATTTGGAATATGTTGCGAATAATTTGGAAAGGAACAGCTAGTTTCTATATCTCGTGGAATTATAGAATCCATCGAATACAAATAGACTACAAAAAAGGAATTCTAGATAGACGCTCAGGCTGCAAATTTTGGAGCGAGATCTGCCTCGCCTTCCTATCTTTTCTTTTTTTTTCTATAATCCCTATCTCTTTCTCTCTCCGTTCTTTTCGTCTAGTTACACGAACATTGGCAAAGAAGAATACTCTCTTCGCCATGCCGACGATGTCGGATGTTGTAAAGGGGGTCTGCCGGTCCGAGAAGCCTTCTTGCTCGAAGACGTCGAATATGCAGCTTCGGAATTCGTGCACTTTCAGTGCTTTTAATCCATTGGGTCCACCGCATTATTCAACGTTGCTTCACGAAATTGTCTCTCTAGTTTCTCACCAATCTCTCTTCTTTCTCTCAACCACTCTCAATCGTCCTTTCTTTCACGCTTTCTTTCTCTCCCTCTTTCGCTATGCCTCTCGCTCTCCCTCTCTCTCTCTCTCTCTCTCTCTTTCTGCTTGCATATCTATTAAAGGTGTTTAAATCACTTGCCCCACACAAATTTCAATTCTCTCTGATAAACTCGCAAACGTCTCATTTTGTCATGTACGTATGAAAAAGTTATGATAATGTTAACTCCATATTATCCGCCGATGTCTTGTACATACTCGTATTTCGATGGCAACAAATATATATTGGATCTCAGCGATTAATAGAGCTGTGCGAATAAAAGAAAGATTGCGAGCTTTCGTTTAAATATAACCCGAGGGACGTTAATTTCTTTTTCCCAAATGTCGCTCGATCACTCGAATAGCAATATTTACATTACATTCCGCGCGTTTAGAACGAGAGGATGGAAATCTGGATGGGCTCGCGATACATACGATTATTTCGTCTTGAAAGCATTTAACAGCGAGCAAGATGTGTAGTATAGCAGAAACCCAAGAGTTAAATATTCCAGATTTCTGATAAATTTATTTAAATGTTTAAGTAGGGTGTACATGTACAAGGGAAAAAGTATGAATAGACAAAACTTTGTTGCCTTACCTAGTAAAAGATTAGAACTATTCCTGCGTGTGATGGCTTCGTATCGTTGCGTCACTCATATCGGAGATTAAAACACATGCCCGCTATCCATAAATATCGACAGAACACTTTTTTTTTTTTTCTTTATGTTCTCTATTGCTCTCAACAAGGAAACTATGTGTTTTACTTCGAAACAATCAATTGTATATATACTTCCTTAATCGCGCGAATATTGATTGGAAAAAATCGCGTTGTAATGAATATCTTATCGAAGATTACCTGCTGAATCGAAGATTCTTAATATACGAAAAAGTTCGTAGTCGAGTGTCGATCCTAATCTTCATTCTTCTAATGAGAGATGTTAATTTTCGTAGGTGACCCGCACAAGAGCCGTTAATTCTCCATGCAGCACGATGGATAAATCGTTTACGGCTTATTATATCTTCTACGAGACGCTAATAATAATTTTTTGGGAAAATAGAGAAGGGTATACTATTAAGAAACATTACGCTACGATATGCCTGGAAGAAATAATAAGTTAAAGGTACATAGGCAAATAAATGTCCGTCGTAATAACAACCGAAGTCAAGAGAGAAACTGTCGACAATATTCGCAATATCTAAAAATATCGCGTTAAATACCGGGTCTGGTGGTATATCTTCTGGACCATCCATCTGCAAACTCAATATTACAGAGTTAGTATGTCATATATAATGCAGCATGCCAATGTACAAAGCTTAAGCAGTCATTATTCATTTATCGTCATCATTCTACTAAAATAGAACTTAGATCCTAAATTAAAAATATAACTTGTCTTGTTGTAAAAATAGATAATAATAATGATAATACACATCTGCTAAAAACAGTAATAAAATATTTCTGAATAAAATATAAAAGTATTACAAAACAAAGAATATTACTAATTATTACTGCGATTTGATTGAAAATATATTTTAATACAAATAAAAAATAAAAGGAAAATATATGCATATAGTTAAAAAATATATTTTGAAATATATAAAATATTTAAAGATACGTGAAATATATAAAAATGAAACATATGAAATATATAAAAATATATTAATAAGTTGTAAGTTTGTAAAATAAAACAAGAGATTTATAATATGACAAAGTTTAAATAAATCCAGATTCATTTTCTAATAAATTGTAATATATGTATATATTAAATTTTCTATACTCTATGTGCACTATACTTTTTCTTACTATTCCTATGTCATTAATAAATTTAAGATATTTTTTAAAGATATTTGCTCTTCTTGTAAATATATCTTTACTGTTTTCTTGAAATTGCATTCAATATAAAAATGTTTCTACCGTTTAAATTATATGTCTACTATTAATATCGAATGAAATTTAAAGAGTTTAATCTTACACGATATATAGAGCAATTTCTAGATAATTAAAATTTTAATTAATAGACTGCTTTATCTAAGGACATTAGCAATATGTTTACATCTAGATTAAGACAAGATTATCAGTATTTTAACAGAAAATTATGATAGAGACCACGTATTAATAAAGAAATTTTATACATAATTTGTAACAGGATACCAGTATACTTACGTTTAGGTTTTGGCGGAATCAGCTTAATCCCTCCCTTTTTCTCATCACTTGGTGGGGTTGTTGGTGAATCCAGTGATAGCTTCACACGTTTCTCTACCATTGGAACGTCCCTCAACGGCGATGGTCTCTTCAAAGGTAATTTAGGAGGTAGAGCTTTCTTATCAACAACAGGAGTCGCCTTCTTCGATCTGGGTGGTGGTGGTTTTACTTCTTCTTCTAGGCCCGTAGATCTGAATTTCGAATTAAATGTCTTCACCGTTTTTGGTCGCGTCCCTGAATCCTGGCTATTTTTCCTATTTTCAATAGAAATGGATATATTTTTCTTTTCGGTGATGAGCTTCGCAACGGTGTCCTTCTTGGAATCCGCTTTCTCCTTATTTTCTTTCGAGCTATCGCGCGACTCGGTTGAAGACTTCCTTCCATTTGCTTCGCTTGACTTCTCATCTTCCGTTCGTTTCTTCGGTATTTTGCCCATCTTAGAACTCAACGCTTGACCCTGCACCTTCTCCAGAGTCGCCTTGTCCTTCTCCGCCTGATCCTTTTTCTGCTTCTCCTTCTCCCGTTCCTTGTCTCGCTCGGATTTACTTCTATTTGAGCTATGTTTGCTGGATGAACTGGAGTGATGCTTATCCTTGTCCTTGGAAGACCTATCTTTGCTAGAGCTGGAGTTTTTGGAACTACTACTAGAACCGGAACGATGACTACTAGATCTATGGGATGTGGAACTGCTGCGGTGTGTACTGGAACTTGTGCCATGCTTAGAGCTCTTAGACGACGATGACGATGATAAAGACGAAGATGAGCTATGATGATGGCCGCTACTTTTTTTGTCGGAACTGCTACTGGACTTTTTATCATCTTTTTTATGAGAGTCCCTATTTTCTTTGTCACTAGATTTACCGCTATCACTACTGATAATGTCTTTAGAGTCTTTAATGTCTTTGCATTTAACACTTTCAGTATCTTGATTGTCTTTAGAACTAACTACAGTTTGTTTCACTTCACTAGGAACGTGTCCTGAATCGTCTGATTGTACATCTAACGCGTCGTCTTGACCACTAGCCGCACTAATATTTTCTGTCTCATTTAACTCCTCCGCTTCCGGCTTCACTTCCTGCGTAACGTTTGGAGCATGTCCATTATCCGTACTCGTACTAGCTGTATTTAAGACGTTACTTATATTCGCGGCGTCCGTCTCTACTTTCGCGAGGACCTGATTGCCATCGCGAATAGTAATCTTGTAAACAGGCAGTGATGAGGACGTCGATACAACAACGAAGGATTGCTTTTTACATTGTTGTTGCGTTATTTGCTGCTGTACTTGCGCTTGCTGGACCTTGCCGATGACTTGCACCGTTTGCGGCTGCAGCCTTTCCTGCAGTTGTTGCTGCCTCTCTTGATCTTGCTGATTTATTGAAATACTCGCGGTAGATTGTTGCGCGAGCTTGAAATCCTGCATGTGAACAGTTGCATTTTCGGTAACATCTACGGTTTGCTGAGCGTTCGCAGAATGCTGCTGCTGCTGTTGTTGCGACGAAGGAATTATCGCAGTTTGGCTTACAGTAGCATTCGATTGTACTGGAACCGTCATGATTTGAGCCGGCACCGAGTTCGGCGCCGCTTCTCCCTTTACAATTTTCAGCCACTGTTCCACGAGTCGACTGGCCAATGTTCGAACACCCTGGTGACTACCTTCCTTCGACAAGCCCTTGATCAACTTTGGGCAATTGTTACTCTTCAGCCGTTCGATATCTACTGGACAGAGCAGCAAAAGTTCGAGAAGTTCTTGAATGAGAGCCCAGTTCTTGGCAAGAATGCCATCGGTGAGCCACGTGTGAATGAGATTCCATCCTCCAGCGCTCATAAATCTGCAAAAAAAGAAATTATAAAATGTAAAATTATACATTATCTTGTAGAGATAATGTATTATTTCGAATTATATATTCCATTTCAAATTCTAATTTCATAATAATTTCTATTTAAAAGTTTATTGTTTAAAATAGCATTATAAAGAATAGGTATATAAAGATTAACTTCACAAATATTAAAAATAATAATAGTTCATATAAATAACAAAACAATTGTATAATTATATTTTTAGAATCTTCTTTAAATCATTGGTCTTCTACCTCTTCTACAGAAAGATTCAACAATCGCGTACAAATCTGATGAAACAAATTATTAAGTTCTAATGAATTTTGAAACAAAATTGAGATGTAAGACTCGTATCAGTAAAAACGGCACACAATAAGCACCGCCTAATGGTTCTGAGTCTCTTATAATTTTCTCTTGCATGTTTACATTTTTGTTCACACAAATACACAAATTAGATATACTCGTGTATCTCAACATGCTGAATAACAAATTTCTTTTACTTTAATTCCTAATTATTTTAATTAATATCATAAAAATGATGGAATAAAATATATAAGGTTAGATAGTGTTAATATTATACGTGTAGACTTTATTTGGGTACTTACTGACTAAGCAACTCCGTATTAGTGGTTTTCAATATTTGTATATAAATGCATTTTGAAACAAGCTTCTTAGAAAATTTTGTCATTAAATTAGCTAATCGATGAACTTCTTCTTTACTCTTAATACCTCCTGTTGGACCCAATAAAACGCTAAGGCATTTGAGTAACGATAGAGGATCTATACGTGGCTGAAAATATAATTTAAGAAGAAAAACATTATTGATACATTCATCATATAAGAATATAAAATGCTTACAACCTCTAAATTCAAAACAATTTTTAAAAAAATTGAAAATTAAAAAATAGAAAAAATATACAAGATATCTATGTAAACCTTGAAGAAAAACTTAAGAAACTGTCAGCCATGGAGATTATTTTACTTTTTGCAAATTTTCAAATAAAATTAGAAAATTTTAGGTAAAAATTTAAAATAAATGTAAATTTCTTATATTTCTTATCCGTAGATTTATCCATTAAATAAATTTTTTCTAATATTGTATGGGGGGTTGTGTGGGAATAATCAAAAAGTAGACATTTTAGACTATTTCAACAATCCGACATTAATATCTAAACAATTAGCCTATAATACAGTATTAAATTCATGATTTATTATTATACAGATGCTTCATAAAAAATAAACATATTTATAATACAATATCATAAATATTGCTGTAATACTGTATATTGTTTTCCATGTTTATCATCCATTTGAATGATCAAACACGAATGATAATAATGAAAATGTGCAGTTTTAAATAAATCATGAAGATATATGTCAAATATAAATCATGTAAATATATGTATGTATCTATGAAACATTAAGATATTAATAAATTATAAAATTAATATTATATTAATATTAAAAGATAACCATCCAAATTTTGGTAATCGAACTTCTATAAAACAATCAGTCTTTAATATTACCTTGTAGATATTTTACAAATTATAAAGAAAGAAGTAAGAAAGTCATTCAAACTTCACAAACATTAAAATTGAAAAAGTACTGAAAAAAGTACTGAAAAAAGTAGAGAATATTGCACTGAGAAAAAGCATTTTACGTAGTGCATAAAATGTTCAACCTTCTATTTCTGAGAAATATAAGGAAGTGAAAATTATATATTTGGTACTTGCTGAAGCATCGAGAACACAAAAAAGGGAAAATATATTGAAACCATTTATTTTGAACTCAATTCTCATAAAGATATTTTAAAATTCGCTGAATAAAAACATATTATTAACTTAATTGATTAGCCAATGCCAGCCGTTTGTGAAATTCTTAAAAATATAATCTCGATGAAAAAAGAAATTCCTTAAGACTTCTAATAGAATTTCTTAAAAATTCCCATCAAACAGAAAAAAATTCCGGATTCTCAAAGTATAACAGACACCTTGTGTATAAATTATACGTTACGCTAGAAATATGTGGTCAATGTAATTACGTTAATGTACCAGAAAGATGTAAGTAGAAAAATTACAAATAAATTTCAGTAAATCAATATATAAATATTAGTGCTGTCAATAAGATAGTATCTTTGTACTTAGCCTTGCATATTACCAACAAAGTATTCTGTATATTTGAGTATCCAAATATAAAATGTAAGATAAATTTTAGATATGGAAATATTGAGATTATTTGATTCATATACCGGCAGCACTAAGAACATAATAAACAATATTTTTCAATAAATAAAATTAATCAAAGTAAATTATATTCGACAACAACTGACTAATAAAATAAAATTAATTTTTTAAAAATATTTTCCAAATATAAAATTCAATATATTCAAGAAATTCAAATATAAATTTAAATATCTTTAAAATTCTAATTGATTTTAAAATAATCATCACTTTTATTCATTATTAAATGTAAAAACAATTTTTCAGGGACCACTCATGCATAAAATCAATCTTTTTGTCGCGTATTTCGTACCATACGAAATGGCGCAATCTCATCGATTTGTCAACCATTATTTACTCGGAAACGAAAATTTGTATAGCGTTACACGTTCACGAATAACAACGACAAATTGAATACTCTCGCACGTTGGTAATTGTGCGGGGGTTTCGTAACGACAAAAGTGGAGTATGAGGTCGAGAGAGAGAGAGGGACGAAGGTTATTGATCCCTCGCCGCGCCCGCCAGGTGGCGCCACCTCTCCCGAGCTATGCGCTCGCGGAAAACCCGCCACGTTTTACACAGCTACGTAAATAAAGAAAAAAATGATATATGCCACTCACCATTTTGCTGATATTCAGGACGTTTTAGCGCATTTTCATCACACCGGGCATGGATCAAGGCTCGGACACGGGATCGTCCGCGCGAGCGTCTGCAACGAAACGTAAAATACTTGAGATGATCGCATCGGGCGACTCGAACGAACAAGCGACGCACTCATCACGCCATATTGCCGAATACGCGGTTCTCGTTCTCGCGAGTTCGCCCCCCCCCCCTTCGAGACGTGGCGACCGGACGGCGATTGTTCCGCGGGATCTCGATCTGCTTCGTCGCCCGATCGGAATAGGAATCTCGAGATCGAATTTCCCCGGTTGGCTCGCCTACGAAAGGACAATCTCGCGTCGTCACGCGACCCTCGTCGACGCCATTAACGAGGGCCGTCGGGACATTCGAAGCGCTCCCTCAAGATTCTCGCGTCTAGCCTTCCCTACGTGGATTACGTTTACGGTTATGCAATTACCATGCTCATTCTCTATCGTTCTAGAAAGAGCGACGCTAAGCCCGAAGCGGAACTCGCAACGGCCGCTCGTTAAAAATGTTCGAAGACGCAAGAGATGATAACGAGGTGCGCTCCGCCGCAACGATAATTCTCACTCGACTAGCCCGGACGCCCAGTGCGCAGCCGCCACGGCGCATGCCCCACCCTCCCACTCCGCGCGGCCGACCAATCGGAACCGAGAACGCCTCTCCCCCGTCGGCCAATAACGGCCGCCGCCCAACCGCGCTTTTGTCACTCCGCCGCCGTGGCGCATCCCCTCCGTTCCCCTCGCCGACCTATCGTCCTTCTTATCCGTTCTATTTACGTAACACACGCAGAGACGTACGAGAGTCCATTCCTCGGATTCGTAACCCATTCCCCTCCCACCCCCACACTTTCTCTCGTTTTCTTTTTCGGCACTCGTTTGACAGGAAGAACTCGCTCGAATATTACTTCAGATTCCTTCTCTTGGCACCAATCGGACATGAGAACACTTGCGGGGATCCTTCGCGCGAAGGATCCCTCTATTTTCGCTTAGCTCGCGCGAGATACCAAATTCAAGAGTACGCGATTACATCACTATTAATAGTCTCGCTATGATTCACCTTTCGACCGACCGAGATAGCGCGGTCTCTGTCACGTCAGAACACCCTCGTGACGTTGCGATTACGCGAGAGACAGCAAACGCATGAGAACATAGACAAATCTCCCGGGATCATTCCCGACGAGAATTGTGCATACGCTACTCTCGAACCTGTCCTTTTCTGCTCTTTCTGGTTTTCTTTTTCTTTCTTTTTTCTTTTTTTTTTTTTAATCGCTCGTTCGTTCTGTCTGCTGGAGAATAGGAAATGGCCACTCACATTCGATTAAAATTAAATCCTTTTTATGGAAAATAAATGTTCACGATGGGTGGTGCGTAAGAAACTGAACATATCCTATGATAATGAGAACGACGTGTGGCTTCGACGGTCCCGCTCGGCCCGCTCGTGGACTCTTCCTGTCGCATCCAAGAAGCAAGAAGATCGCTACGAGACCCTCATCCGCAATCCGTGCGCGCCTCGCCGTCTATTTGCCATCTGTAATTAAACGCCGTCTAGAATCCGTCGCCGCTACCAGGCGCGCGTGCTCGCTCCGATATTTCGCCCCGTCGCCTATGTAAAATTATCGCCTGACAACTTGTACTGAAACGATCCTCACCTGACTGCGTGAGACCTGCGGATGAACAACGAACAAGACGGAAGTGCCCGATGCCCGGCTACATCCTGTTCGCCACCGCGCAGGTCAAGAGCGCGACGCCAGACGCGCGTTGGGGATCTCGGGCTGCGTCAACTTTGCGCGAAAATGAATGACTTGCGATTTAAATCGGTCTAACGAGCGACGTCGAACCGGGACACGTTGCTCCGTGCACTCAAACCAGCGCGATGTAAACACGAGGCGCTCTTTAAAAACGCTTTTGACTCGATTGTCGGCTACATCCGGAAAGACGACGCACTTAGGGCTCATACACATGAAGCGAGATAAGAGCAAGAAGTTCAATGGTCTAGTTTCCACCGAAACCTTCAATTCGCACTTAATGCGGTATAGAAGTATATTTAAGTCGATGGAAATGTGACTAATCTTTTTTTATTTTATTCTACTTCCAATAGAAATAGTATTTCCCATGAATCTGCACTGAAGTAAAACCGGATTGAAGGCTTCGGTGTAAACTAGAACATTGGCTGTAGCTATAGTCAATGGGTGCATCCAGATGCACAACCGCTCACTGAGCGCTCAGTGAGCGGTTGTGTATCTGGATGCACCCATTGTAGATAACCCTTAAGGGTACCTTATGCTCCGTCCAGATATTTCCTACCACCATGATTTAGGCTGGGTCTACAATAGGGTGTAGTAAGCTTTAAGCCTTAAGAAATTGACCAATCACAGTAGAATTAGAGGAAAATAATCGACTGTGATTGGTCAATTTTTTAGGGCTTAAAGCCCATCGCACATGAAATTACATAGGCTGCATAAGCATAACATAAGACCGCTAAACCAATGAACATCCAGCATAAAGTCACCATATTGATTTACATAAGATGCTCATTGGTCCAGCGATCTTATGTTATGCTTATGCAGCTTATGCAATTTCATGTGCGATGGGCTTAAAGGTTACTACACCCTATTGTAGACCCATAGTAAAGCGCATATGCGCGCATTTTTCTATAGTAAACGTTACGTATGCTATAGATATATGCGCGCATATGCGCTTTACGAAATCCACCCTGTGATTGGTCAATTTCTTAAATCTTATCGCCTTATGGCTCCGGCAGACCAGCGCGATTTAAGTCGCGCGCGACGCGCGATATCCAATGAGCGTACAGAGATGAGCGGAAAGGCGGTACGTTCATTGGATATCGCGCGTCGCGCGCGACTAAATCGCGCTGGTCTGCCGGAGCCATTAATAAGCGTAAGAAATTAACCAATCACAGTCGAATGGGAAGAGAATAATCGACTGTGATTGGTAAATTTCTTACGCTTACGGCTTTCAGCCATACTCTTACGGCCATTGCAGACGACGCTTGAGCGTGCCTTCGCTGATACAGCTATTTTTTGTCGAAAATCGATGGAGAAGGGGTAAAACGCTAGCTTTTCTTCGCTGCATGAAATTGTACATACCTTGCATAACACATAATGCATAAGGAAATCAGCCAATCTTGGGATGAAATCAGCCATCTTGGGATGAAAATAAAGGATTCTGATTGGCAGATTTCTTTATGCATTATGCGTTATGCGTTATGCAAAAGTCTGTGCGGGGGCCTTTATGGTGTAATCGTGATTTTTAGATGACATAATTGCACGACAAATTATGTATTCAGTTTCTTTTTCTCTCGAATTAGTTATGTTTATTTCATGAAAATTATTTAATAATATGGTTATATTTAATTCGTGACCGTTCGCACTGCAGAATTTACTATCGTAAATTCGAGATTGTCTCTGGCAGTTCTGGCACATGCGTCGTCAATTTCTACGGAGTACCGCAATTGCACAGTAATTTAATAGATACTTTATTTTCGCAGTTATTTTGTCGAGTATGTCGATTCTAAACACTCTATATCGAGCAGGAGCGTTGGCGCGAGCTAATTTAACTCATAAAGTGAGTTTTTCAAACAATAACAACGTGTAGGCTAATATTCTTTAAGATGACTTCGGCCGAACTCCGAATAACTTAATCGGCGATTAACTTATCAAGTAATACCTGTACTATTTTGTTAACATAATATTATTAAGTTTTTATTGTTTAACAAGATTGTTAGATCAAGGACAACAAATTGTACGGTTAGAAATTTTTTCTCCAAACAGCTCTACTGGTTTAATTGATTGTCAATTAACTTAATCAGTGATTAATTCAACTTACAGAATTGCAAGATTTCTAATTATGCAATTTGCTGTTATTAATCTAATCTTTTTTTCCGTGCATTAAACAACAAAAGATTAATTATTCCGTCTACGTTAATAAAATAGAGATATTGCTTAATAAGTTAATCGCCAACTAAGTTAATCAAAATTTGATCGAAGTCGCCTTTATAGATGTAAATTGCTTGCAGCTCGATCCGGTGAGAACCATCACGTTTTCGCTTACGCGTTGTTCCAAGGAAGAAAATGAAACTGAAGGTGACAGTTCAGCTGTAGAGGATCCCAAGATCGTGCCTAGACCAGTTGTATCAGTAGAGACTAGCATCAAGTATATGAATAGCGACGGTAAGAAATTGTTGATGAGTTTTAAACATGACACGATTGTCTGGCAAGCTTGACAATCATAAGATTTATTTTACAAACTTACATGACACGATTATCATGTGCAACTATTGCAAAATTCAGCATACAAGCAGACTTATGGAAATGATCCAGTATGGAAAATGTATAGGAGAAATCACAAAGGACAGATTGCACCTAAGAAAACTCGAAGAACTTGTATAGTATGTATATGCGGACCTTTCTATCATAATACAATTAATATGAAAATACTAAAGATAATAAGCTCGTTATATGCAAATGCAATAATAGAAAGAGGAAATAATCAATAGAAACGAGCAAGAGTTAAGATGGAAGAATGAAAATTTAAATGAGAAGAATGAAAAGAATAAAATATTTTATTTATATTTTTCCTTTAATATAATAAATACAATTATTTAATTTTCATTCTTCCATCCTAACTCTTGCTTGTTTCTATTGACCATTTCCCTTTTCTACAATTAATATGATACTTTTAATAATGCTGTATAATTAATTAGAGACGCGGCCAAATCTCCACTGGAAATCCATGCCCCATATGTAGGGACGAATATCTCGTACTCGATCATAGAAACGTTAAGCTGCTTGAGCAGTTCATCGACGAACATAACGGAGACGTCCTGAGTTACTCGTAAGCTTCATTATCAATATTTTTTTACGTGTTTCTGTTATATTAGCGCTTATATCTTTGGATACACGTGTGCATTCTTATGGACTTATATATTTGCAGGAAGACAAATATCTGCCAAAAGACGCACAAACAACTCTTGGTTGCGTTAATGAGGGCTAAGGATTACGGAACTATTACATTTGATGTTCTTATGAGGGAATACGATTATTCAGAGTGGAAACCGTCAAACAATTAATCTTTAATTATTTATAATATATTGTCATATTACGACGTTTATGTATTCATATTAAATATGGATGAGTCTAAGGAAAATATGGAAAAGATAGAGTCTACATTTGTCATAGTGGGAGGCGGTATAGCTGGAGTATCTTGTGCCGAAGGATTGAGCTTCCTCGCTCCAGAGGAAAGCATAATTTTAATTGCTGCTAGTCCTCTAATAAAAGCTGTGACGAATTTAGTTCCACTGGGCAAAACATTAATGCATTTTGACGTAGAAGAAAAAAGCGCAACGGTTTTGAGTGAGAAGCATAAAATGTTACGAGTTATTCACGATACTGCAGTTAAGATTGATACATCCAAGAAGCTAGTAGAAATTGGCAGTGGAAAAGTCATAAGTTTCAAGATGTTGTGCCTTTGTACTGGCGCGAAACCCAAACTGATATCCGAAAACAAGGATTTCGTTATAGGTATTCGTGACACAGAATCCGTACTACAGTTTTCTCACAAACTTAAAGACGCTAGGAGAGTCATAATTGTTGGCAATGGAGGAATCGCTACCGAAATAGTGCACGAAGTTAAAGGCGTCGAAATGATCTGGGTAATTAAAGACAAGCACATTTCCGCAACCTTTGTCGATCCTGGAGCTGCAGAATTTTTTTTAGACAAGATTTCCTCTAAATCCGATATATCGGAAAACCTTAATAAAGATTCACCAACCAAAAGAATGAGATATGTTGTATCGGATAGTACACCAGTTAAAAACGGGGCCGCTCTTGGCCCGGATTGGCACAATAATTTTGATATGAGCGGTACACTTTTTACGTCTACAAATGTCCAGGTTGAGTATGAATGCGAGATAACAAAATTACTCACCTCCGACGAACGAAAAAAACAGTTTAATTCTACAGAAGAGTGGCCAATTTACGCGCAACTAACAAACGGTAAGATTATTGGGTGCGATCTTATTATCTCAGCAACAGGTGTTATTCCAAATTCCGACATATGCGGATTGCAAAATCTCGAAAGAGGGGAGGATGCTGGATTGTTAGTAGATTGGAAGCTGGAAACTTCAGAGAAGGATATCTACGCTGCTGGAGATGTGTGTACCGTCGGTTGGCCGAAAACAAAACATTGGTTTCAAATGAGACTGTGGACGCAGGCTCATCAGATGGGTCGTTACGCTGCAAAGTCAATGATCTCGAATTTAAAGAGCGAAGAATTCTTGCAAGATTTTTGCTTCGAACTTTTCACTCACGTGACTAAATTTTTCTCCTATAAAGTTGTTTTACTCGGTTTGTACAACGGGCAAACGTTGGGGAAGAATTATGAAATACTTTTGCGAATTACCAAGGATCAGGAATACATTAAAATTATTCTACAGGATGGCAAAATGCAAGGTGCAGTGCTTATTGGGGAAACAGACTTAGAAGAAATGTGCGAAAATTTGATACTTAATCAATTGGATTTGAGTATGTACGGCGAAGATTTGTTAAATCCTAATATCGATATTGAAGATTATTTTGATTGATGTACCATTAATTTTTTAATAAATACATCCACTAATGTCGTCCCGTTAATTCCGCTTTTTACTGAGTTCATATTGTAATCAAATTTAATATTATCACTAATATTTTGTTTAATTTATAAAGATTTATTGTCACTTATGGCACATAAATATGAATACTTTACAAAAAAATTCGCAATCTTTTTTATATATACACAGTCTTACAAACTTATAAATTTTAACTTAATATTTCTATGTAAAACAAACTATATATTATAGGTTTTAAAAATTAAACCAAGTCTTAAATTTAAATATAAGTATTAAAAACTCCTATTTTTTTAATCATTGGCATACGTTATAATGTATCGTTAAGTTTACATACATAATATACAATTTGCAATATAATATTTTTAAGTTACTAAATATCTATTTTTACTTAACATGCTTTTAAAACGATAAATCTTGTACATACAATCCGTATTATATCTTAGTAGTTTACTACTAAGCTTCTTTTAGTTAGGTTACATAAAATCTTGTTTTAATACAAGTTAAATTAAAAATTTTATAGAACAATAATAAATCAAAATAATAAAACAATGAAAATCCATGTCATGAATCAAAGGCATGTTCCAATAAATGATTTATAAAATATGTTAAAATATATAAATTAATGAAGTGTTGCATAAATCTAAATCTGTGATACAATATGTATTATTAATATAATAATATATACGTTTTCCAAGGATATCAAGCTTATGGAAATTTAAAGCATATTATAAACAGAAAAAAGTTTTTACAACAAAGGGAAAAATTATTTTTAAAAAATAGAAAAAAGTGTGCAAATTTTAGGAATTTGCAGTGCTTGCTCATGAATTTAAAGGTGAGCAAATTAAAAAGTTGCACACTTTTTATTTCTTATATTTTTAAAGTAACAGATAATAGTGGCAGTTCGTTTAAAAAATGAGTATTTTAAATAGCTATTGCTTCTATTTCATTAAGTTTATTGATGTTTGGCTTTATCAATAAACCTTACGTTTTTTTGAGCATTTCCAGTTTTTGTATCTAGCATATTATTTCGCATACTAGATTTCTTCGGCGACATATGACTTAAGCAATTTTCAGTATCACCTTCTGTTGCTAACTTATTTACGTCATTATTACTGATATTATCTACCAAAACAATATCTTTTTCTTTGCATTCGTTTGTATCTTTATTCTGAAAGATGTTCTTTATGTCATTCGACATGTCGATAACAGTATTGTTGGCACTGTTTATCGAATTTGCACTCATATCCTCGCACTCACTCGAATCTTTACTTTGAAAGATATTTTTTAAGGAATCAATAATATCTTGCATCTTAGTCAACGATTCGACGATCGGTTTAATGTCGTGGTTCTGATATCGATGGCACAGCTTGTTCAACGTTTTTGCGGCGACTTCGATTTGAGTGAGACATGCATTTACATCCTCTTGTTGATCATGCATTATGGATGTATGGTCATTCATCGTCGCTTCCAGCATCGACGCATCCATGGAAAACTGATGGACACTCTCGTTCAATTGTTTTTTCACAGGAGTCATATTTATTGAGATCCTACTGTTATTTAAAGAATCTTCAAATACTTCCGTCTCGTCGTAAGGCTCCCACTTGCAGTCAAAATTTCGTAGTTCTTTTATCGAGTCCTCTATATCGCAGTTTCTCAAACGATAAATCCAATCCAGAAAGTCAGTCGGTTGCCATAGTGTTTCCATCATACGCGTTTTATCACGAACGCGAACCACTGGCCGCAAATTCTTTTTCACCACTGTTTGTTGTTGGTCAAATTCCTATAATTTAGAGAAAAATTTAAAGGAATTTGTGTATGAAACATATACAATGAATAATGTTATAATGAGATAATTTCTCGTATTAAACAAAGGAAAAAATATAGAATAAATCTTGATGTGCTGTAGAATTTAAAAAATTGTTCTTATATCAAAATAACGCATGCATTTGTTCGCCTATGATATCAAACTTGTACGTCAAATAAGATATTTTTTGTAACGATTTACTGCGGAGTTGAAGCGTTATCGTTGTAAATTAATGCCAAAAGCATATTAGTGCGATTAATGCGATAATTCGCGATTGCTGTATCTTATATTTCGAAAGAGCTAAACTAACAACGATATCAGTACCTCGTATCATAACTGTATCGTAGTTACAAAAACAAATTCTATAATATATGTAATATATATTTAACTAATAAAAAGATTCACTTATATACACTACAATATTCAAAATAATTTTTCGAGGACTAAGCAATTGAAAAAACTGTTCATTTATTTTTTACACGAAAAATTATCGGTTTTACGATGATAATATTCTGTGTAACTATTCGTATAGATATGATTGTTACAAAATAAATACTCACGTAATTAAATCCGGCTTCTTTACATCGCTGAGTCGCTTCCTTAACGAGTATTTGCATTTCATGTAGACTGATTCCACCGGCGGTTATCATTTCCCCATTAAGCTTCATTTTCAGCGCAGTTTCAATGTCCGCAGTTCTCTCGTTCAAAATACTCTCGAGTTCTTGCAGGAAATTTGATTTGTACGGTGATAGTCTCGCATGATTTTGTTCCAGCTGTATCTTCTTGATCTTATTATTGGTTTCCACCTCCGTGACCAGTAACTCCTTTTCCAATTCCAACTCTTTTTTTCTGCGATTGATTTGTTCGAGTGCGTGCTTTTGTTCTTCCAGAGTGGAACCAAGAACTTCGATCTTCTGCTCGTATGTTGATTTTTGCGAACCCAGTTGCAATTCCACTTCGCGCTTGGCATTTTCCAGTTCCTTTATCGCTTTCTGTTTTGACTCCTCCAATTCTGCTCTCAATCTATATGAAGAAAATTATTGTATTTAAAAGTGATAAACTTGCGATAAGTGCCGATAATACTTATCAAAGAAAATTACAACCAAAACGCAATTGTATTAAACATGTATTTATGTTAATGATCATCTCGATAAGTTATCAAAACGATTATTATCACTAATGATAATAAAGACAGCAATTGTAAAAACGCAAAATACTCCGATTAGATTCTTCTCAATGGCCAATAAATTTGCTATCGTTATCACTAGCGATGACATAAATACTTTTGCACAAACAATTACATTCTAGTTCTAAAAAATTAGCCCTTTTATATCTAAGAGTCTCTCTGATTACATTTGCTTTAATAAGCAATACCTACTTTTCTTCTTGTATTCGGAGAATTTCTTGGTGCGCAAATTCAAAATCTATCGCTTGTGTAGAAAGCTTGACATTGCAGGATTCGTCGTACGGATTTAGGACTTTGAAATAATGATTACCGCCAATGACTAAACGGTCACCATGTTTGAGCACAATTTTCCCAGTTACTATCTAAGAAGTAGAAATATTTTTATTTAATGTCTCCATCTTCTTCTATTTTAGCAATTAATCTTCTATTAGCAATTTATCATTACCTGTCCATTGATATACGTGTCTGCGCCCATCTCGGGTGTCAAGATTAATTTTCCTTCGTTATTTTCAATAGAGCTAGGACAAGGGAAGATATAACAAACGATCAATATACAATACTTTAATTAATAAATAAGAGAGAGATTAAAAACGTTAGTCGTTTATTTATATAATAGGGTTTGAGTATTTAGCAGAAAGTTAAAATAAGCACTTCGGTGAGTACTTAGTTTTTACCAAGTAGCACATATGTAAATACATCTATTTTACAAACAAATTGCAATTCGTTGTATATTTATTAGCAACAACAAACAGAATTTAAATACTGCGTAAGTTCCCGACTTGTCCGAATTCCAATTTATTCAGTGACTTCATGAATCCCTAATGAGACCTGTATAATGTGACATGGTACTGATATGATATCGACATGAACATGATAAAGTTTAACTATAAGTAAAATGTGAATATTACATAGAAAATTGACAACATTGACAACATATAGAATTATAAGAAACACCGAATCCGTTTCACGTCTGCCAGAATCCATCTAATCGAGAAAATAATTTATACAGAATAATTGCACTATCTGATTTGTTATATGACAGTAGCAACATGCATTAGGATTAGAAACGACTGGGCTCATCATAGTACACAAACGATGCAAAGCGTGCTGATAAATATAAGTACGTGATAGCTTCGGAAAGTTCCCGGAATTACAACTTACGGGACTTGCAAGGAAATAAAAATTCTTATCTCATAAGTTCTAAAAGAATAACAAAAGATATTTATTTTTTTTAATATGTGCAATACCGTTTCGCGATTGAAAATTTTTATAATTTAAAAAATGTACAAATATTAAATTTTATCACTAAATATTAATGATAGTAAGGCTTTCAGATATAAAATCAGAGACAATTCAATAAAAGCCAATGTGAGCCAACGCCGTTATCGAGGCAAAACAAATCATTTATTTATTAAATGTACAATATGAATATACAAATACAAAGTACTTTATTACTTTGTATTTGTATATTCATATTGTACATTTAATAAATAATTTGTTTCGCCTCGACAACGACGTTGGCTCACATTAGCTTTTATTGAATCGTCTTTGATTAAATTTTATATTCTGCTGCAAAAATCGCCATAGACATGTCAACCACGTTACGTAAGAAATGAAAAAGTAAAATAATAAAAAATCTCGGATTTATGACTGGTCTTCCTGTAAAAAGATAGCATTTTTACGATGCTGATAACATTATTGAAATTGCAAATACAGAACTTAAAAGACCTTCAAATATTTTCCAACGTCCAATAACTTCACAATCGTGAATAAGATTGTGTAATTGCTTAAGAATATTAGTTTGAACAAATCTAAATTATTTAAATGTTTTAGATTTTTCAGAAACATTCTGGGTAACTTTTGAAGCTGCTAGTATGAAACAAAGAACATATTCATAACACATCTAAAATATATTTAACAGAAGAGAAAACTCAGCACCAACATTAGAAGATTTCTCCTCTTCTCCCGCACCGATCCATTCTCTCTTTCTCCCTCATTCTCTTTTCTACTTTGCCTAAGCGTCAAAAAAACAAACACACACACAGAATCCATGACTAACCAGTGCAATTCCCTAACAAGAGGTCCGTCCAACATGATATCCAGATTTTTGGAAATGGCTTCGGGTCCGCTACTCTTTCCGATACGAACCAAACCTGGAGGTATGAGATACAAAAGTGTACCGGATAACATAGGATCGGCCGCGAGATTTACGAGACAAGGCTGCTTATCTCTCTCTTGGAAATCAATCTCGATGGCGATTCCGCAACGGCGCAAATATTTGAGCTCCGAGCTTTTCCTCTCTTCGGCTCTTTGGAATTTTTCGCGCGAACTCCTGCAATTATACGTAGCTAACGATTAAGTCTTACCGATTCAACGTAGTCGAAAAAGTCGAAAAAATCGCTAGTTAAATTTTCGAAACTCTTAATAACACCGCATACACTCTCGCAACGACAACTTCATTTGCGAGGACATATCAATCCTGGGGAACTCCAATAAGTTTTATTACAAAGATAAGATTAAATTATAGCTTCCGGCCCTTAAGCATAACAAGAATAATGTAACGGCTAAAAATAAAACATATTATAAACATATTTTAATCATATTTCACACAATTATAATATTTTCAGGTAGTTAATTTGAAAATTTATAAAACTATTGCGACTGATCTCGGAATTGCTCTTTCCAAGGGTGAATAAAAGATAATCGATAAACGTATGTGATAATCGATAAATTTAAATTTAAATATCGTCACAGGTAGATTTAAATATTATTGTCTCGCTTATTTTTTTATCATATATGTATATATATATACATAATTTGGTCCCCTATATATTGGGGACCAAATTATTTCACTTACATCTGAGTAGCAGCCAATTGATCCTCCGTTTTTTTCAATCGATCCTTCAATTTGTCAATTTCCTTTTGCTTTTGCTTGACTTCCCCCCCTTCGGACTGGTGGATCGGCTCGATGCAATCGAGCAACCGACGAGGTATAACTCCAACTCCAAGCTGCTTCTCATATCCCTCGCGCACCCCGCGTAAACGTAGTACTTCGGCCTTTAATTCGCTATCGAAACAAAAATAAAGTTATTAAATTAAACTTGTTAAAGTGTATTTGAATAATGAGATTTCAATTCTTTTATATTTGCATCCGACATATTCATGCACTGAAAAAGAAATCTTTTTCAGTTAAATAAATACATTTGTTTGAAATAAAGTTTCTTGACTAAAATAAATATTTATCTCACTTAGAAAAAACGTTTTATTATATTAAATAAATAATTATTTAAATAAAAATAAATATCATTATTTTCAAGATCAAATATGAAACATTTAAAAAAAATATATTTATATATTTAAGAGTAAAAAATTATTTATTATAATAAAGAAAATTTGTTTTTTTAGAATAAGCAGCCAAAAACAAAGAAATTGTTTATTACTTTAAATAATCTATGATTCAAACTCCAAATCTATGCTTTGTTTTTACATCATTTTTTTTAATTTATATAATATTCACTATTTGATTCAAATAAATAATTTCTTTGCAAGTATTTAAATAAATTATTTTTTAACAAATAAAAATTTTTTTAAATTTAATACATTTTTTTCAGTGTGGCAATTTTGTATAGCACAATTCGATAAGCGAGGACGGAGCTTTTATTGAATTAAAAATTGGGCCTCGGGAGACGTTTTACCGAATTAGCCGATCGTGCGGATCTTCATTGATACGGATTCGATTGACAATGGCTCGAGCCTGGCATGCGTATCGAAGGGTCGCCAGGGTCTCCTCCACGTGAATATTGGCCGGTGACACCGTTCCCAGCATCGCCGTTCGTGAATTTCCTCCCAGGCTCTCCTGCAAAATCGTTCGTTTGTTTATACATAATATTTTGATTTACTCTTTGCCGCTACGTAATTCGTACACAGTAAAAAAATACAGGGTATTGTATCGAAACGTTGAAAGCGATCGCAAATTTAATCGTTTATGAATTCAATTGGACATCATTATCGGCTGTTATCCATCAATGGCGCATCACCTCCTTAAGTAGGTATATCCTTTTGATAAGGTCTAAGATTTGAAAAGGTAAATTCCCGTTTCATACTTCTTGTTTTTGCAGTTCTTAAGATAATCTTGAGGATTCTTGATTTTTCGCAAATAAATAAGAGTTCAAATAATTCAAACAACGGAAAACATAAATGAATTAAGAATTTTACGTCGTATATAAGGAACGAACAATTTGAAGTAAAATTTTACACAATAAATATTTTATATAATAATTATATATTATAATATAGAAATATTGAAACGAACAATTGCGTACTTGCGACTGGAATTTTTCCTGTTCGTGTTGCCAATACTAATGTTAATACAATTTAATGCGGTTCTGTTATCTTAAAATACGTTGAATTTACGATGGCCTTAAAATTTACATTCTCGCATGGTATAAATAATTAAGTTTTATCATTAATGATACCAAATTTGGAAGATACCGTTTCCAAGCTTAAATGAACTTAAAGAAAATTTTGTATATATTATTGTATGATTTATTACTGACTTTTATTTTATTATTGTTAATTATTAATGAACGATCCATATCAGAGATCATGAGCGGAGATAATAAAGTGGAGGGAATATAAGTGTTTAAAAGAAGAATATAGATAAAATATTTTAAGTAGCGCCCGGACTCCTGCGTTGTATCTATCATATCAAAATAAATTGATAAACTTTTATACGTTATAGAACAAAAATGGAGAAAATATTAACAAATTAAATTTTTAGTATATTTCCTTTAACATAAAGATTGAAGAAAATACTTTAGAGCCTTTAATTTTTATTAAACAAGGCTCTAAAATGAGAAGAAAGGAGCAAGAGCTTATATTTCCTTTAACAAAAGGATTAAAGAAAATATTTTCAGTTTCAGAGCTTTCAATATTTATTAAAGAAGGCTCTAAAGCAGGCATGGCCAACCTACGACCCGCGGAGCAATTTCATCCGGCTCGCGACAGTATTTTGAAAAATAAATAATTAAATAAAAAAACTGTAAAACTATTTTTATTAAAATTTAAATTTAACATTAAAAACAGTTTAATATTTCTGAGTACGGCTTCTTCTGAGTACGGCCCGCGGAAGGAAAGTTTGAAAATTTTGAATGTGGCCCACGAATCGAAAAAGGTTGACCATGCCTGCTCTAAAATATGAGAAAAAAGCAGCAGTAAAAAGGATGTTTAACAAAGGAAAAGAATAATGCGAGAGAAATTAAACGAAAAATTAAGAGAAGAGAATAACACAGAAGAAATAGATACTGCTGTATACTGTGTCTATTTCTATATATAGTCGCGCGCGTTAATCCGACTGCACGTGATGATCTTTGATAAATATCGCAAAAACATCGCGAGTGTAAGACTCGATTGGCGACGAAGTACGGTTAATCATAAAGCCTGATCATTATTGAGATAGATGTACAATATCATCTGTCGCGCGAGTTTATCTACATATCTACAGATCTTAACTGTTTTTACATGCGACCAAGAATGATTCGTTGAAACAATAAAAAAGCATACTCGATTGGACATTTCGCAGAGGTCGCGATGTACTTTGGTATAATTATTTGCGATCGTAACTCTTGTGCAAAATATCGATCAGTCGCAGAAAGACATAATACAAAGTCAGCATAATGGAATGTTCTTGTCTTTCTCTACGTGAAAGAATGTTGGAAGATAAGCAATGTCTAAAAACTCATTAACGACATCGTTTGTGGGTTTTTAGACCACCGTTTTGTCTCTTCTATGTTATCTCTCATTCATATTTATATTTTATCGAAAATGGAAATATGAACATAGCAGTAATGACGTCGAACAGAAAAAGTACCGATTATCTTAGGTATTTAGCAATAGTTAGATATTGCAGCAGACAAAGAGCCAACATTCAGATAGAGAAGTTTATGAAGAATCAATGGTATCTTCAGAAGAAACTATTTCCATTAATTTAAATAAAAAGGACTTCAATAAATATAATAATAGTACTGTTAATTTTTAACAATAATTACATTTTAATAAAAATAAACAACAATCATAGTTTAATAATAATATTAATATAATATATTATAATTATTATTATATTCTATTAATATATTAATCATATATTTATATACATAAAAACAAATGTCCTGA
>NJRL01000528.1:94683-112412 GCA_003063815.1 Aphaenogaster rudis
TTACTTCTTACTCCACGCTTACTCCACGTATTGTAGACGACGCTTTATATTTTTGATTGTGCAAAGGCCTTAACGCACGAATATTTAGAAAGAAGTATGCGCTGTAAATATGCCCCGATGTGCAAGTTCAGATGGCTGGGCATTTCTGTTCCCGTATGTGTGTACGCACGCACATGACGCGAATGAAGCAGAATGACTTTCATCTCAAATAAACACACCCAAGAATTTATCAGTGTTTAATAACAAATGTAACAATAATTTAAATCCCATTTCGCTTAACTTTGCCTGCAGATATAAAATATTATGCGTAAAATACAAACGTTTACTGCGCAGAAGACTCAATCTATTTTTTTATTTATTAGCATATTTGCATAATTATTTCGCCGAGAGTTTGGTACTTGAGTATAAATATTTGCATCGATCACATGCAGTTCGTTGCGAAGAAAATATTGAGATAGTTCTGTTATTCTTATTTAATTCACGGAATATCAAACACTCCCCGAAAAATACTTGGAATTTTTACTATTCATTAACTGCACCATATGTCTCGGTATGCTTATCAAGAAAAGTATCACACCGTAAATATTCACGTTAGCAGACTGGGAACCGGTATATCAAAGAATAAATAACCGGTTTGACCGGCAAGTTTTATATAACTTGCAAAATGCGACATAGAATCTTTGCGATTTCTATCGACAGAACGAAAGTATTTTCAATTAGTACTTGTATTCCATAGTATAAAATAATGACAGAAACAGATATTTACTCTAATCATCGAAAAAGATTCTCTCTTCTCAGCAGCCCATTTCACATTATTGTTTAGGAAAATCAGTGGAAAACCAACGAACCGAGCAGCAACAATCCAAAGAAAGCTGTCACTTATGCAAAGAAATGAAAAGGAGAAACCTGGCGGTTTACATAAGAAGTAAATCACGAAGTGATTCCTGTCACGAAGGGATCCATGAGGAAGAAGAAGAGAACGACGTAATGTACAATGAGAGAAAAGCCGCAGAGACCGACCGAAATAAGTCTGCAAAATCGTCACGCGGTACAGAGAAATCATAGCCTTTCGGTATTATATATATATATAATGATCACGACATAATAATATTAATTTTATAAGTGTAACGTGCAAATGTAAATACGCGTACATAACGGAGTTACTTTAAGCGATATTAATCTTACTTTTAAGACCATTGTATTCACCTGTTTCTGAAAACACGTTATAGAATGATAAAACAAAATTGATTTTGAAAACTCTATTGTATTTTAGTATGTTAACTTTTTTGTATTTTGAGTATGCAAATGCGCAATATATTTTTTAAATAGATTAGACGCATAAATTAAATATTGGAACAAACTAAACATTATACCTTTTCAAAAGCAGGTGTGAGTCGAATGAATTTCCAGAATAGGAAAATAGAAGTAGATTAAGATTTATACCGAAATATATATGGTAAACAGGAATTTTTTTATCATTACTGCTTCATACATTCTGATTAAGCACTAAATTTTGTCAACATTGATTGTACGCTAGTCGTTTAACAAATATCCAATGTCACAAATATCATATTACAATCGCGTAAATATGAATGTAAATACGCTCCTACAAATGTCAATTCTCACTAACACTGTCTATGACTTTTAAATTTTGGAAATCGTATCGATGCTTACACAGATTAAATTTATATACTATTGAAAAAGAAAATATTGCAATCAATTGTAATTTTAGAATCATTTGCTATCTTGCTTGAGATAATAATTTAGATTTAGAATTGCGCGTTTTAATGATTTTGATACAAAAAATAATAAAATACAGCAAAATTGTGATTTGAAACTTCAATAAAGTTAATTACAATAAAGGAACCTCATAAATTAACTGCTTCATACATAAGACTGAATACACGATTCTGTATTATATAAGTATAATAAATAAGTTATCATTTAGGCATATATAATATCATTATTATATTAGCATGATAACATACAATGTACTTACAATTAATTCTGAGAAATAAGATTATATTTTTTACTGTAAAGAGATGAGAAAACATGGCAATGCCGGGTTAGAGTTAAATCAATATGCTTTTACCAATTATTTTACTTGTGATGTAACAATCATTTCTTAAAGTATATATTTAAGTTATTGTATTATGAAACATAACAAACCACGTTACTATCATAAGCATTTTTACTTTACATAATTTACATAATTTACTTGCATAATTTGAATATTACTTGTAAATATTAAGCAAAAAATTATTATAAAGATAATAATAACAGCTTGAAACATATATATATTTACTTTTCTAAATTATTCTGTCTTTAATATAATCCTGATAAATCTTTTTTTTCCTTTTCAATAGAAAAATATATCTCAAAACTATATGAATTTATACTGGCAGTCATGCAGAGCAGATTGCTATTTCATGCAATCACAAAGTGCATGAAGTAGAAAAATATTGATACAGTATTCTATAAGAGACTAGAATAGATCATGTAAGGATTGTCACACGAAGTAAGTATATTCCAAAAATTTGTTTATATTCATTCAAAGATATTTTTAGGTCAAGTTTTAAAAGAATGTGCTAATTGGATTTGTAATAATTTTCGCGTTTGTGCTAATCCAAAACATAAACAGATAAAAGAGTACTTACCTTTAATAGCCATGTCAACACTGATTCACGGTACGGCACAAAACCCTGTTTACGATTGTTTGTGTTTTCCGTGAGTGACGCAATTACTTTCCCCAAAGTAAGTAAAGACTTGTTAATGGATACACCTTCCTGTTAAACAATCCAGTATACATTATTTAATATTATCAATTATTCAACGTATATTTCGGATAAAATTACTGTCAGAAACTTACTCTTAATCTATCACCAGTTGCAGAAGTTTGGCTCAATCTTTCGCTACCAGCTAAGTCAACCAAGTTAATTTTACTACGACGATTAGCATCGAGTGACTCGCAGTCCAACTGGTTATCCAAACGTGCCTGAGTTAATATAATACTAAAAATGCTGTGAGATCGTGAACTCTTCTCGTTCATACCAGTCGCGGCTGTGGCTCTCTGCGAGTTTCCCACTTTAAGCCAAGCCTAAAAAAATTGCGTTAACAAGGAGATAAATTATATTTAAAAAACAATTATAATCGCGTCCTATCATCATGAAACTATACCTGTAAGTCTTTGTAATTTTGCACACAATGCTGGCTCAAATCTACAACGTAAGGGCCGAAGACAGGATGCTCCCTTACTTTCAGGGGAGCCTTCTTCGATCCGTTATTTGTGCTCGCCAAGAGATCATGTATCTTTTCATTGTATATTTCGAAATAGCTGATTTCTACGGTAGTCTCAACCTGTGGATTGTCATGCGCTTGTGTAAATATTTCCTGGCAAAATCTTGGTATGATACCGACTCTTTCGTCGAATGGCGTCGCGCTTAACTGCGCGGATTCTGTGCCCATTAAACTGTAACTTTTTCCAGATCCCGTCTGTCCATACGCGAACAAGCAGACGTTGTAACCTTCAAAAGCATTTTGCACTAAGGGCAATACCATATTGCAAAAGACGACCTCTTGGCTGGCGTGACCAGGTATAAGCGGGTCGTCGTACGAAATGAAGCAATGATCGTACGTAAAAGTGTGATGCGTGGCTTCGCATTCCACAATAACAGTCTGGCCATTTCCTTGTACAATTGTTGTAACCTTTGGATCGTTTAATTCCCTGAAATTACAAATATTGCGAGCAATAAAATACCGTTTCACAGTATAACATAGAATAAAACAAAAAAAAAGTAAATTAAAAACAAATAAATCAAAACGTAAAATAATTTTATCAATAACAGATCTTAATGTATGTACAAATATCAGTTTTTTAACAATTATATAAAATTTACATAATAAATATATATATATAAATATTTTCATCTTAATCACAAGTATCAAAAAGGAAGATAATATAAACATGTAATAAATGTAAAAATTTCTTGTGTGATACTTATGTCTAATTTTACTTACTTGGCATTCAAGGGTCTAATGCGTATTCCAACTGTGAGATTGCTACTTTCACCCTCGTACATCGTCTGCTCTCCGACTACTATGTCGTCAATTTTGTGAGATGGTGTTTCCAAGTGAACCGCATTAAAACAGTCTGGTGTGCTTTGCGACAGAGCATGATCACTGAAGTAACGTTTCACAGGCGTTCTGGCGTTGGATAAAACATTGAATTTGGCATTGGCACTGGGTGTATTTGCTACTCTCGAATGCTTGGGTGTATAAAACTGTATGACGGACGTCTTGTCGCTAGACGATCCACTAGCAAATCTCATTTTGACCGGAGTCTTTAAATTTCTTTCGTTGGCCGTGACATTATTAGAGATTGTGCTTTCCTGCTTTATTAAGTTCGTAGGTCTCACACACGACTCTGCTTTGGACTTGCTAGGAGGCCCTAAGGTCTCTGCTATTTCGAATTTCGACGACGCCTTCTGCAAAGGGCATTGCGCCTTTTTGTTTGTACTCTGACTTTTTGTAGAAGTGGATGGCTCATTGGACAATGGAGGAAATAAACTTTTCTTTCTGCAACAGAGAAGTTATTTTATTTCGACAAGTTCTTTTTAAATTTAATTAACGAGCATAAGACGTGAAAGGTAAGAACGTTGAACTTCTACGACTTGAAAATAAAAGCCATTTTTAATGTTTATTTTTATTATTTTTAATTATATATATATTTTACTTATATTATATAAACGAAAAAGAAAAAATATTTATTTTATTTGACATTCGGCAATGATGCGTGATCCAAGCAATCCTTATCTCGATGACACACGACAATTTTCAATTCTAACGCACTGCGCGTAACGGTTAAACAATGTCAAGCGAATTCGACCTTACGTTTTTATCGCGGGAATGGTGTTTTCCTTGTTGGAACTCCTCGGCGAGGTCGAAAAGATAGCTTCGCAGTATCCGTGGCTGGTGGATTTCAGGCTGTGGTGAGACATCCCGGTGGAAATCGCGGAAAAAGCGACTTGCCGACACGCAAAGAAAATTTAAACGTATTTGAGTTTTGCGACCTAACTTTACGAAACCCGGGACTCGCTGCCATGAAATATATAAAATGTACATAGACGTGGCGCACGACGACGAGGATTCGTCCACACTGGGGTGCGTTCAGAAATTACGTCCAGGGCTGCGTTCAGAAATCCTACTCGATGGGTAGAGTAGCGTTTATTAACCAATCGCAGGGTTGGGCACGTATTATACGTGAGCATTATACATTTTATTATACATGGTATTATACATGGTATTATAAAGTATTATACAGTAATAAACATAACCATGTATAAAGTATTATACATGGTATAATACCATGTATTATAAATGGTATTATACATGGTATTTTACAGTATTATACAGTATTATACAGTATAATACATCACTTAGGCCAACCCTGACCAATCGTGATAAAGAAATTTTTGTTCTTTTTGTCTTGATTGGTCAATAAAGACTACTCTACCCGTCGAGTAGAATTTCTGAACGCCATGAGCAGATTGCAGAAGCCATAGCGCATTATGTATTTTTATGTATATGGGAAATTCAGAAGCCGTGGGCAAAATGCAGAAGCCATAGCACATGCGCTATGGTATTTGCATTCTGTCCATGGCTTCTGAATTTCCAATCTACATAAAAATACAATGCGCTATGGCTTCTGCAATCTGCTCATGGCTCCTGCAATTTTATGTGCTTCCACCTATATCTATTTTATCTATAGTGTCTTAATAATACTAGCGAGAATTCAGCACATGGCGCCACCTGCGCGACCGCGAAGTCCCGAGAGGGCCGGGATTGGCAAGCCACCGAGTAGTGGGATCAGGAAGGAGCAGCCGAGGCGGCAAGTGAGGTTAATCGAGTATACGTGGTTTATATGACGTGTTCTGGTCGCGAAGCCTCCGTATACTACGC
The DNA here is from genome assembly GCA_003063815.1 of Aphaenogaster rudis. NCBI lineage: Eukaryota > Metazoa > Arthropoda > Insecta > Hymenoptera > Formicidae > Aphaenogaster > Aphaenogaster rudis. Next base: position 100,642 of record NJRL01000528.1, read on the forward strand.
CGTGCTTCCGCAGGCACGCATGTCCACGTCACATCGGCGGGCAAACGCGTCTCGATCGTGCCAGCGAAATCGCGGAGCGGATGACCACGATGACAGGGGATAACCGGCAGGCCTCCGCGCGCAGATGGATCTCGAGGATAATAGTCGCCACGTTCCTCGCGCTCATCATTTTGAATCTGCCGGCGATCTGCGAGAGCCACGATGCCCAGGAGATACCGAGCTACAAGTATTCCAAGGAAGCCAACGAGATCTACTTAAACGAACATCAGCATCATGATCATGATCATGATCACCATCATGATCATGATCACCGACACGACCATAAGCACTCTCATACGACGCAAACAAACACTCCGCGTAGGGATCACAGCGACATTATTTTAAGGGCCGTCGGGTCGACCTTGATCATATCTGCCGCACCTTTCTTTATATTGTTCTTCGTGCCGCTGGACAACACCAAGCAACGCGAGTCGTTGCTTAAGGTCTTACTGAGTTTCGCGTCCGGTGGCCTGCTGGGTGACGCATTTCTTCACTTGATTCCTCATGCACTGATTCCTCACTCTCATGACTCTTCGGAAGCACACTCGCACTCACATTCTCATAGCCACCAAGATGAGTCAGGACATCACAAACATGACATATCCGTTGGTTTGTGCATATTGTTAGGGCTAATAGTGTTTTTAATAGTGGAGAAAGCAGTGCGCATTATTAAAGGTGATCACAGTCACTCGCATGTCCATCATAATCCTCAAGAGAAAAAAGCTGCTTCGTCAGAGAAGAAAGAAGAAAAGAAAGGAGAGAAGAAAAATAGCGGTAAAGCAATTTCCAAGGTGCACAAAGCACCTGAAAGCGACATCAAGATTGCTGGCTACCTGAACTTGGTGGCAGACTTTCTGCACAACTTTACAGATGGTCTGGCTATAGGAGCTAGTTACATGGCTGGAAATAGTGTCGGTTATGTAACAACATTCACGATATTGCTACATGAGATTCCACATGAAATCGGCGATTTTGCTATCCTGATACAAAGTGGATACAGCAAAAAAAAGGTGAAATAAACAAATGTGAATATTATCTTAAGTTGCATGTTCATTCGAGAAAAAAAATCAAGCTTACAAAGTATTGTGAAATACAATGAAAGATATGATCTACAATTGTAACTCCTATTTTGCTAACTTTCCTGTTATATTTGTTTGTAAAGTTTAACATGTAAAGATTCTGCAGTTTTAAATGTTTTGTTATCTTGTTTGCAGGCTATGATGTTGCAGTTGACCACTGCTATAGGAGCTTTATTAGGAACTTTTGTTTCTTTGTTGGCGGAAGGAATGGGTAAGATATATGTAATGGCAGCATTTAAATAAACATATTAAATCAACATTAGATTTTGTACTCTATCTAATTTTATCTTGTGCGTTCCAGGTGATTTTGCAACAAAATGGATTCTTCCTTTTACAGCAGGAGGTTTTATTTACATTGCAACTGTTTCCGTAATACCAGAACTTCTAACTGCCACTAAACTTTGGCAATCAGTTATGGAAATATCTGCACTTCTTTTCGGAGTATATATGATGGTTCTTATAGCAGACTACGAATAAAAAACATTTGTTATAAAATTACTTATTTTGCTATACTATTTTCAATCAGTTCATTTCATTCTTGCTTAAGATCTGAGAAAATTGTTTTTTTTTCATTAAATAAATAGCAGTGCAGAAGAGAGAGAAATTTGCTTTTAAATGCAATCAACAAGATTGTTGCATTTATGTTTCTCTTGATGAAGAACAGAATTATGAAATGGATTGTGAAAACAAGCGTATTACAAAGAAGAATTTATAGCAACCATTATTTTTACATTAAGAAAAAAAACTTCATGATTTTGTGAAATATGAAACAACATTTAAAGATACAAAAAGATTATCAATCTATAAGATGTACTAGAAAATAACGTTACGATATTTAATATAGCTATTCGTGTTTTTGATAATCTATATCAGAGGTGGCCAAACGGTCGATCGTATGGCAACGTGAAATTCACAATACAATAGTTATAATTGCAATGTAATTAATTTTATTATAATTAAGTTCTTTACAGTTTTTTTCGGGGAAAAAGGGGGGATCTTATATAGATGTTTGTTAGCATTAAATTATTAAATTGTTTGTCAATTTAATATGTGAATTAATTATTCCGGCTTTATGTAAGGATTGTGTTTCTCATGACCGACGAATATGCGGCGCGCAGTTCGCATGAGCAGGAAAATTCACAAAATAATTATTATTAGGCACCAAGATCCGCCGCGACCGATATTGGTGTTTCTCATATTTATAATTGTTTAATTATAATTAATTTAATTGTTGCTCTTTTATGCCCAATCGCAAAATAAACATGCTTATTTCATATATAAGTCTAGATCACTGTGACAGGGAACAGTAGATAGCGATAGGGTGAAGAAGCTGAAAGTAGATCTTGGTGCTTCTAAGTTTGGCCACCTTTGATCTATATATTTTGTTACAAAGTAACGATTTTATCAAGAGACACGCTCGTGTCTCACGCCAAGTGTACGCGCAACAGCAAAGCATATTCAAATACGTTTGTTCCTATATATTTTGTGGATTAATAGGTCTGTTTGTGTTGCTTGCACTTCTCGCACTTGTACTTCTCGTTCTTTTTTTCTTCAACGCTAGCGCGTATGTTTATCTCGCTTTAAGTGCAAGAAGTGCGAGAAGTGCAAGCAACACAAACAGACCTATTAATTCAAGATATTTTTTTAGTCCACATGTGCGACTATATTTGATAAATAGTTTGTTAGAAATTATATTTTGATTTTATAATTTTATATGATTATTATCAAGAGAAGTCTGAAATATACAGTTACATTCATTAAGATTATGATAAATTATATATTCAGAAGAAGTACTTAATTTGCTTATCTTCATATTTGGGGTGCCTAAAACAAAAAGTACTATCTGCAAATATTAAACCAAATATTTGGATGAGATAATAGGTACTTTCTGAAATTATAGATAAATATAACTTGAATGAGAAACGATAAATGTTTGATGTGCACATAGTTTAAGTAAGAACGTAATTTAATTTATTTTGCTCATTATACAATAAATCTTATGATTTTATAATGAATCTTTTTATTTCTAACAGAGCCTAAATATATTCTCTACGTGATTATTATTCTTCATAATGTTGAGAAGAGAAAAAATGTATTATTTCAAAGAAAAAATATATAATGTACTGAGTACTTCTTCGATTATTTGCCAATAATAATATGTGATATACTTGCAAATAGATACGAATGGCATATGATGAATAATGAACTGCTATACATCTGTTAACATAACTTAATTCAATGCTTTTGAATTTATAATAAGATATAGATTCACATATAAATGTATATGAAACTGCTATAAAAATGGTTTTTCCAAAAAAGATGAATTATGACTTTAATGAATATATATTGGTGCTATCAGATTGATATTTTTTGTTATAGAATATTTTGTAAAGATAAGAACTGTAAATAGCAGTCTGTATAAAGCAATCTGTAACGAATCAAAATAGTAATCGTGTTGTTTAGTAGATAGCAAAAGCTTTCGAAAATGTTCCTTTAGAAAATTATAAATTTGCACACAAAATTTGTATCATACAAATATCACGGAGTATGCATATGTACATACTTTACATTATTATTTATATTAATAATTTCTTTACAGTTTTCGGGGAAGGGAAGATCTCACAAATGCTTGTTAGCATCAAAATTATTAAATCCTACTCGTTAAATGGACCAAAACCCATGGTCGTAACGTAGTAAGATTTTTTATTTATTTAGCCAATTGTCGAGTATAATTTACCTTGATTGATTATATCATTATGTAAATATTATCTGATATTTTATATTGCAGCATCTTATTTAATAATGAGAATAAATTACAAATGAAATTTTAATGTGTTCATGTGGCACAGAATATAAGAAATCTAATGTAAGATCTGAAGATATACAAATGATATCAAAGATGCTACATACATAATATATTAAATCATAATATTCCTGAGATAAATACAGTATTGCTTACATCACTCTGCTTCTAGTAATGTATCGCTTATATCACTCCACTTTTAGCTATTTCATGTAAAATACATATTGTTCCGCTCCATGACTATTATTTTCAGTTTTTTAATCACATGTTATTAACATTATAGTATTGTACTTCCAGGATATCTGTGCAAACAGATACTTACAGTCTGTTCCACAAGAGCGTACGGGCTGTTTCTCCTAAAAAAAACACAGAATTGTTAAAAATTTGATTTGGATCTATTAATAAATTCAATAAACTAAAATGCGTTTACTTAGTAAGTTGTCCAATCTCCTTGGTTATCGAGTATGGCCCGGCAGCGTCGCGGCATGCTTTCCATGAGATTCAGAATCAAGCAATCGTCGTCTAATAGTATTAAGGCTCACTTCTACACCCTTTTTCAATAAAAGATTCTTCGCTTGCCGTAACGAACACCCAGGATCCTTCTCAAATATCTTGATGATAACTTCGTCGTCCTTTTTCGTCGTTGAGCGCCGGGTGCCACGTTCCGGCAGGTCGTCAACACTTTTTGTTTCGTTATAACGTTTCACCCACTTCCTAACGAACCCCTCTGACTTTTTCATGTAGCGGCCGGCAGCTGCATACGACATTTTCGGTCCTTTCGGATGTGTGCAAAGAAACACTGCTTCAAAACGACTTGCATACCCTGCACTCATTGTGTTTATTTTGCTCTGTTACAGACAAAACAAGTCACACTACCCATATAACCTCAATCAAAGCATTATTCCGAACTGTTCTGTAGGCCTATGATCGTGACCGCTCTCGATGTCATGTTGTCAGTGCGCAACTGAAAGTCGCGAGGATAAAACTTGATTTTGTCAATACGAGCCTAAATAATTTATCAGATAACACTTGTTCGTCGAGGTTTGTTTCAGCAACCTTTTGAAGTTTTCATTGCAAATCATTGGTTATAATTGATTACAATTGATTTAGTTGAAATGGAGCTTACCGAAAGAGAACGAATAGTTATTTTGATGATGCGCGGAGTTGGAAACCAAGAACGGTCTTTGAAAGAGGTCCGAGATTTATTTAATATTGAGTTTCGGGCCGGTCGACAAGGGATCTCTGAAGCCACTGTTCAGAAAATATCTGAGCATTTTCAAGAAACAGGAAGCGTTAAGAATTGGCAAAGATCGGGTAAGCCAAAAACGGCTACGAATGAAGACTCTTCGATACAGGGGCGGCAGGACCAGTATAGTACATACCATACGTGAGATTTTTTAGTATATGGCGTATACGTGAATTTTAGATTGACATTTTTTAAAATAAGAAATTTTTAAATAAACGAAAAAAAATTAAAGTTTATTAATTTGAAACGTTAAATATATTTTTTCAAAATATATAAATATGTAATATATAATAATTATATAAATGCATTTAAATATATTTAAAAAGTTTGCACAAATAAAATTGTTATTTTTACCGTGTTTACGGCAAAAAAATTGAAACTCGCCTATCTACCCTCCCCCTCCCCTCCAGAACGCCACACGTGAGGATTTTTTGTTCTGCCACCTCTGCCTCGATAGAGATATTACAATCATTCATCTCTACTCGAAAAATCGCCCAGACACATGACACTAGTGAGACATCCATTTGTCGTGTTCTCAAAAATGCAAAATTTCATTAATTCAAAATTAATCTTGTTCAGGAATTAATTGCAAATGATTGTAATTGTCGGGTAGAATTTTGTGACGTGATGCAGAAAATTGATGATCACTCTGGTGAAAAAATTCTCATAATATCTCATAATATTTTTAAGAATTTGTTATTTTAAATTTATGAAGATTTCTGAAAAAACACCTTAAACTTTTTCAGGTTTTATAAGTTTTTTTTAGAAATTATAGAATGAGAAATATTAGAATATTTCAGAATTCATATGTATATGAAGAATTCTAGAAAAGATGTAGACTTTCTCAGTACTTCTAAAAAGTGTTCCAATTTGTATAAAAAATCGAAGAAATTTTCTAAAAAGTTATAAAATTATTACAGAAATTCTGAAGAATTCTGAAATTTATATAAAAATTCTGAAAAATTATATGAAGAATTTTAAGAAAATTTTTCACCTGGGTATCCCGAATTTATAAACAAGATTGTTTTTTCAGACGAGGCCACGTTTGGCAACCGCACTGGAAGAGGAAATCAAAAACCCAATATCCACAAAAACTTAATGTCTGAGCGGAAATAGTTGGAACGCACATAATAGGTCCGTTATTTATTAATGGAACTCTAACGGCTGAAAAGTATGTAACCATATTAATGCCCCTTCGCATTTTGGATTGGAAGTACGAAATTTTTTAAACACTTTTTCTGAAAAATGGATAGGAAGGAAAGGAGCAATCAAGTGGCCACTCCGATTACCTGACATGAATTCTTTGGATTTCTTCTTTTGGGATTATTTAAAAGACCGAATTTACAGAACAAAATGTATATGCACTTTTTATATCAATAGTGACTATCTGTTAAGTACTAAATAAATAGCTAATTTTATAAAAAATTGTATTTTGCTACATTCAATCACATTTATTATAATCAGTAAAATTCTTTAAATGATTGATTTTAAATATTTTTTTACATATATCACAGATGCTATTCACACAACTATGCATATTTTTAACAATTGTATCTGAAATAATCACAAGAATTTACAACGACAGTAATCTCTTTACTTCCTTGAGGCATTCACCGGCTTCTAACAAAGAATTCTTGTCGTCTCTGCTTTTAGCTATTTTTCTTCCTCGTTGACAAGATTTTTTGGCTTCATCGTATAATCCTTTTTTTAGAAGCACGGTTCCTAAATTCACGTGAACCGAACCCAAGTCAATCATGTCGGGTAAGTTTTCCCCTATAAACATATTATGTAGTATATTATGTAGTTGCAATTAATCATCATCAAAGTTATAAGTATATTATTACCTATTTTTGTTGCAGCAGACAGGTATTTAATAGCTTCGTCATATTCTCCTCGTATACAACTAATCGTTCCCAAATCATTAAGCAAAATCACAGTCTGTTCGTGTTCCTCACCATTTACCTTTTTACATATGTCATAAGCCTGAAGAAAATAGTTAAAAGCTTCGGTATGTCGAGACTGTGAAAGTAGCATTTGCGCGTACCAATCAAAGGTCATACCCTGTAACGATACAGCGTCTTTATTGTCAGGATCTTTTTCAACATGCGATTTTAAATTCTCCATACAGAATTTATAGCCCTGCTCTGCTTTCCTGAATGAACAAAATAAATATATATATTATTATATATTATATAGATATAAAATATAGATATAATATACATGTAACGAAAAGGAGGAATCGGAAGTATAATGAGCATAAGGCTTAATTGTTAAATTTCTAAATATACATCTCTAATACATTCTGAGATACACCCATTTTCCATATCTTTGAGGATATAATTCTATGTTGAATGTCGCGTGCTTTAGAAAAAACAAAAGTAAAGTTATCCATGGTAGATCATGTTGCTTACTTTGTCTCGTTTAGATGTTCAAACACTTTAGCCATCTTCAGGCTTATATGGATGACTCGTATGTCATCCTCAGTGGCTCCATTTGACATTAGTCTTTGCAAAACTGACACGAACAAGTTCTCCGCTTTGCGATACTTCTCGGTGTCGAAAGCAAGATTAGCCATTACGTCATAGATATATGTGACAGCATCGTAATGCTGTATGGTTTGTGCTTGGTGCAACGCTACGTGCAGCATTCGCTCTGCCTTGTCATATTCTCCCTTCTATAAAGGGAAAGCAAACGTTGCTGAAACTGTACGAGATTCAAATAAAGATTTAGATTTTCCTAATGTCATTTCGTAATATATATTTGAAAATATATATATTTAATATTTATATATTTAATTTAAATATATATTTAATAATATAAGTATATTTAAAAAGTATATGTAAACATTATATATAATGCTTATTTATACGTAATTTAAAATATTTATTCTTACATAAATATTAAATATATGATACACAAGTCACAATACTTAACCTGTATCAACAATACAGATCGCTTGATCGTCATAATGACTTCCGGGACTTCCTCGTCGGTATCTTCGATGCCAAGAAGATAATTGAAAATTAAAGTGGGCAAGGTTACAGAGAGAAGCATCCCGGATCTTCTCTCCTGCGACTTGTGCCTGTCATTGAAACGGAATCTTTCTATCCTCGCGCCAAATCGCGGAGGGTTTACAAAGGCATTTTTACAGACGTGTACATTACGTCGAGCATTCGCTACCGAGCGAATAAAATTAATATTTGGTAGGACACATCTCGACATACGACATACTGAATTCAGGCTGTACATCGTTTTGACAATCAGATGAACTCGTGTCAACACATCGTGATGCAACACCCAGCGACTGGAGTCTGCACTTCCAAGCTGCACTTTATTCCTTTCTGCTCCCTTCGAAGACTTTAAACTTTAAAACGCGGAAAGTTCAACTGATGTCCATTTTTATCAATGTAAGTTATCTTTAATTTTGGTTTAACTTACTCTTTGGCTGCGTTCCGATATTCATTAGAATATAAGTAACACATATTTGCAATTGAAACAAAATTAATTAACAATTTAATCTCTATATTAAAATATATTATAGGCATTGAAGCGTCAAACGCAAGAATATCGTTTAAAAAATTAAAGTGATATTAAAGCTCTTAATATGTTTTATATTGCAATTTCCTTACAAATTACATTGTTTTATCTTTTTTCGGATAAGATATATATCGTATCTTTTTTTATTATCACTCTGATAATTGTACTTTTGACAAAATTGACAATGTATGGCAAAGATAGTTAAAGATTACTTAAATTTTAATATATGTGGATAGTTACTATTAACTTTCCAATTTAAGATCATTTTTTTAACCAGAATGAAAACAATTTTATTCTGCATTTTGCATATATTTTTTCAGACAGAATAATTCTTTATAAAAAAAAATTTTTTTTAAATTACACAATGAAAGTAAAGAGAAATAAAACGAAATAAAATACTATTACCATGTAAAACCTGAGCGGCAGTGTGGTCTAGTGGTAGAGCGCCAGACTCGTAATCTGTAGTACCAGGTTCAAGTCCACTAGACCAGGACATTATAAACATGGATATTATTATTTCCGACACTGCGCTCCTCTGCCGGGAAGGGGAATCCCGGTGAGTAAACTGGGCTCCGTCTTTCGGAAGAGACGTTAAGATTTTGGTCCAACGGGCAAAAAGAGTAGGAGTTGTAAGGAAAGATGGGGGAAGGGTGAAAATTTTATAATATATAGATATATTACTAGGTATATATATTATCATGTAAAACCTAATTAATTGTTCCTGTGTTATGCCTCTTAAGTACAATTTTTCTGTTTCTATTTGCTCAGGGTAATATATCTTGTTAGAAATATCTATCTGGGATATTTGATCAACTAAATCTTGATCAAGATATAATTGTTTAATCGTAGAATTATAATAACTAAAGCAATTAAATAAATTATTCATGCACACCCCTAATACATTACCATGCATATATATTCCCTGACACTCTTAAAAATAAAATAAAATACATACTATATCGTAATCTTTCTTATTTTAGCTACATAATTTGATCATTTTTAACTATTAAAAAAGCAAATTATTAATTTCTAAATAACCAAATTATTATAGTTATGTTGCCAAAGTACTTAATTTTATTTTTAAAAATATCCGGGACTTATGAAATATCCGGGAAAACTTAGGTGACCTAGTAGGCCGGTATTCATATGCCGGTATTCATAGGCCGGTATTCATAGTCCGTTCTTATTTCAAGACTGTCTTAAGTAATGTCTTAAGATGCTAATACGGCTCTGTGATTGGTTTATGACATCTTAAGATTGTACTTAAGATAGTCTTACATATAAGAACGGACTATGAATACCGGCCATAGTCAGTTCTTATATTAAAGCGAGGAGCACACACTTCTCCATAACGCATAATGCATAAGGAAATCAGCCAATCAGAATTCTCGGAACGAGGAGTGGAGATGAAAATTAAGGATTCTGATTGGATGATTTCCATTATGTGTTATGCATTATGGAGAAGTGTGTGCTCCCCGCTTTAAGATCGTCTCAAATACAATCTTAAGATGTCATAAACCAATCACAGAACCGTATTAGCGTCTTAAGACATTACTTAAGACGGTCTTAAAATATAAGAACGGACTATGAATACCGGCCATAGTCGGATCTTATATTTATAAGACCATTTTAAGTACACTCCTAAGATGTCATAAGCCAATCACAGAGCTGTATTAGCATCTTAAGACATTACTTAAGACAGTCTTAAAATAAGAACGGACTATGGCCGGTATTCATAGTTATTTAAGACCGTCTTAAGTTCAATCTTAAGATGTCATGAACCAATCACAGAGCCGTATTAGCGTCTTAAGACATTACTTAAGACGGTCTTGAAGACTATGAATACCGGCCATAGTTATTTAAGCCCATCTTAAGATCAATCTTAAGATGTCATGAACCAATCACAGAGCCGTATTAGCGTCTTAAGACATTACTTAAGACGGTCTTGAAGACTATGAATACCGGCCTATGAATATCCGGCCCTAGATATATCTCGCATCAATTCCAATTAAATTACAATTTCAGTGATAATTGAGAAATTAGATTAACGAAATTAGATTAACCGACTCCACTCCGCCTGCTTTGTATTTTTATTATTATTATTTACTGAGAGCCACACGGTAGTGCACTTACGGCTTTTCGAGCGATCCGATCGACGAACACGCAGGTATACAGCGCGGGTGTATCTATAATTTCGAGGCGCATTAGACCGCGCATAATCAGATGTAAATCATCCTGTTACGTGTTGATAAACGACTCCGACTAGATACATAAAGGTCGCGAGCCTAATCAGAATGCAAATAGCTGCCGCATACAAGCGCACGGAAATAGTGAACAGGTGGGACTCGAGACGCAACTTCCCGCTAGATCTATCTCGATCGATCGCGTGGAAGGGCTCGAAGGTGATGAAATTCGCCGCGATCAATCGAATTCGCGAGAGACTCTAACGAAAGCGCCGTTCGCGCGGTGCGGATCGCACGGACGCGACGGATGACCGCGCATGGCGCACAGGTAATGCGTGCGCGCGCGCGCATACAGGTGCGCGGGCGCGCATACGACGCGTGTACACAGGGCCGAATTAACTTGTAGGGGGCCCTCGGGCCGCCGTACGTATGAGGTTCTTACCAGGGTTGAATAGTGTGTAATACTAGTTAAAAAGTTAAAAGTTAAATACTAAATTAATATCATTATCATTTGTTAAATAAGTTAAATAATAAAATAATATCTAAATAATAATATCTAATATCTCTTTGTTAAATAAGTTAAATAATAAAATAATATCTTAATATCATTTGTTTAAATAATAAAGTTTAAAAGTTAATAACTTTTAACTTAACTTAGTTAATTTTAAATGAGTTAATTTTTAACTTCAACTAGTTACTTTTAAAAGATATCAATTTTAATTTATTAACTTTTTTATTAAGTTCAAAATTTATCTATATGAAAGAAAAAATACATATCTACACAAAAACAATAATTCCTTATTATTTCATATAAACTTAATTTACAAATAGGATTTTAAATTTATTTGATAATTCATATTATAATTTTTTTAAATAATCTAACT
>NJRL01000528.1:113252-139703 GCA_003063815.1 Aphaenogaster rudis
AAAATATTAACTTACCCAACCCTGGTTCTTAAATATTTTTTGATAGAATCCTAAATAAATAGAGAAGCGTAACCGGTGTATAACGGTTGCTGATTGTGGTCTCTGCCATTTTTTCAATGTTCAATTAGATAGAAGAAGAAGGCTCACAATCAGTTAGATAGAAGAAGAAAAATATCAGACAGTCATTTTCTCTACAAATAACGTATATATATACATATATGCTCGGTTGCGCTTCTGTGCTTATCTAGGACTCTACTTTTTGAGTACTAAAAAACAAAGGACACAACTATTTTGTATAGGCAATCCACGTTTCAATTTAAATCGATATTAAAAATTCTATTAAATAATTTTTCTCATTAAACTGATTTAAACTGATTTAAATTTTTCTACAAGAAATTGACTATTTTTTTAAATTTTCGTGTAAAAAATTGCAAGACGACTCAACTGGCAAGAGATAATACTTATATTTGTCACTATACGTATCAACCATACGGATTGTGGTCATCTACGAGTAACAAATTTTAATATTAATGCTAAACCATCTATATGATTCTCCCCTCTCCCCCAACATCTTCCCACCACGAAAACTGTTAGAAAAATTTGTTGCGAAAAATATTACCTCAGCCAGGATATGATTTTTAAACTTTATTACTAATTGTAAATTTTTCGTACATCTTCAAAATTTTGTAAACATTTTCTTCTTAAATTTTTATTTTGAAAAATTCGTTTTAAATAAGAATAAATTTGTTGGGGCCCTTGTAAGAGCGGGGCCCTGGGTTTAGGACCGGCTGGGCTCATGCCTAGATCCGGCCTTGCGCATACAGTACGCATACAGGTGCGCGCCGCGCGGGCGCGCATATGGCACGCATACGGCACGCATACAGGTGCGCGGGCGCGCATATGGCGCGCATACGGCACGCATACAGGTGCGCGCGTACACGCACGCACGTGCACGCGTACGTTTTGTGTCGTGCCTGCCTCCTCGCGACTTCCACCCCTCCCTCCTCTTCCTCCTCCTCGTTGTTACACCGCCGACGTTCCCCTCCCGCCCACTCCCTACCACCGCCCTGCCGTCGTCCCGTGCCCCGATGTCGTACACCTTGATTTCGTGATTCGTCGCGCACCTCTTCGGCTCGCGCGGGCATGAGACAGGTCGCACCGCAGCAGGTACGTTATTTATCCGTCACTCGTCTCCTCTTTCCACCGTATTCTCTTTCTCCCGGTGTCTTTCTCTCTCTCTTGCTTTCCCCGTCTCGGACGGTCCGGCACGCGAGATCCCGTTTAGGCCGCGACGCGGACGGAAGTCCCCGTCTGATCCGATCCGCGCGCGGAACGTCGGGCTTGGACGCGCCCCCGGGAGTTCCGCACCTCGCGAGTGCCGCGCCAGTCTCGATCGCGACGAGCGGGACCCCTCATCGGTATTCCCGCGACGGAACGTTCCACGTGAGAATGACAGTCCTCGCGTCTTGGATTCCATGTCCGGGGACACTCCCTTTTAGCCGAGCGAAATCGGCGGTGCATGCGTACCGACGAATGCCGATGAGTGCCGATTAAACGCGCCGCTAATGAGCCTACGAGCCCGAAAATTAAAGAGTACGAGTCGGTCTTTATCGGACTCAGATCGCAACTTATTTAAAAAATAGAAAACGTTTCTGTTAATATTTCGCTATATATATATTTATTTATTTATTTAAATATTTTTCTAAAATTGATAAATTTATATAATGAGCAAATAACATTTTTTTCTTAAAGTATGTACATTATTTTTTGTAGTCATGAGTTCCGAAGATACAACTGACAATGCGACGGCAGCTAGTCCCTCTGAGGCAGCTAGTCTCTCTGACGTGGCTGCGAACACGAATAACTGGGTCCAATTTGAGGAGGACGCAGATCCGAAAGAAGCTGCCGAGAGAAAAACCGCCAAAAGTAGCACACCCGCCGTAATAAAGCCTGAGTCAGTTACCGTGCAAGTCGACAAGATCAGCAAAAGTATTGACCCGTCTGATATTAATGATAAGAAAGCCACTGAGTATAGAGGTGCTGTGATAGCAACCGAATCCGTCCAGATTAACTTAGATAGATCAGGTTTAAGTCGTTCCATCACGTCCGAGACACCGGATCTTAAATTACCGTCTGACGTTCGAGCGTCAGAAAACAAGAGCGCTTCTTTGAAAACCATCGATCTGAGGGACGTGTCCAACGGAAGAAATACGTCGAGCAACGTTATCAGTACGTCGATTGGAAACATCAGACAGGGTTTCGCCAACGGTGATACTATCGTTACACTCCTACCAGTAAACACTAAGTGGCCATGGATTACCCCGGCCAGATTCAGACCGGAATTAGTGCCGGAGGAATTGATGGCACAAGGATTAACCGTACGTATTATTTATCATATCTTTTTTTCTTCTTCGACGGCAGCCAAAGCCTTGATCCCCTAAAGATAAGCCATCTGTGGCAACCTTGACTCCTTCTTAATTTTTAAATTCTAATTCTAAATTCTGAAAATACGATCAGCAGTCTAATGAAATAGATATATTGCAGCTTACAGTGGAAGATTACGTTCACATAATGGAATTGCTTGTGAATGATGTACGCTTCAATATGTATAACATATGCTACAAGAGGATTCTCGTCCTTTGGATATTCACCGCCTTCGTTGTATTGCTTGGTTTATTGTTCTCCGGCGTAACTGGCCTCACTTTGTTCGGGCTCGGTGTTATGTGGTTAGTTCTGAACGCAGCTGCAATATTCTTCTGCATGTTCATCAAGATAAAGCTCAATCACAACCTCGAGAAATGTATGGCTCAAGTTAACAAACATTTATTAAGGCATAAAATATTACTGGGGTTGGATGATAGAGGGAAGATCTCCTGCCACAAAGTCAACCTGTGTTTTATATACTTTGATACTACAGATTGCGTTGTAAGTAAAGTTTTTATTGGAGTCTAATTCGATAATTCGTATGTTCTTTAAAGTAATATAAAATGACACGAGAGAATACTCTTTTTAGATAAATATTTATGTAGACACGGAGTGATGCTATTCTTATAATTTTTAACTGTTATCTGCAAGAGACTAATATAATGGCTTGCTTTGTGGCAGAAAAAGCTACAGGAAATAATAGAACGGGAAGAACGCGAAGGTAGAGTAATTGGTGGCGATGATGCAAGCGAATTAAGTCGACAACGAGAATTACAACAGCGTATGGACATTGACGACAGTGACATTGTTATACAGGGCAGCACCACTACTAGAATCTCTCGTAAACAGGTAAACCGCGTGATTTTATTAATCTTTATGACTTAATTACTTCATATATTTTCGTATGTTCAAAGTTTTTTAAATTTTATTTCTATTAAAAAAATTTCTTTATTTACTTATTTTGTTTTACGTTGATATTTTGAAATATTTTGAATATTTTATTAATTGGGCTAGATATTGAGGAGCTAAATATAAAAGCGCCATTCCTCCATGTAAATCAACGTGTGAAATAAGACAAAAAGTTCAGTTTTACATCCATTCTTTTTAGTTTGTTTTCTACATCGGTGTTTTTCTATCTTCTTCCTCCAAAGCGTGAACGTACACTTGTTTTGTTTCAAGTATAAATACATAACAGAATGTAGATACAAAAAATTCTCACATTGACATATTGGAGCACTTTTAGCTCTTCAACATACGGGCCTTAATTGTTATATAAACTCGACTTATGTGCGAAATTCGACGTTATTGACAGTAATAAGTTGTATTAAATGTTGTATTGTGCATTGCATTAAACTACCAGGGTAAAAACGAACAAGTATTCTGCCGTTATGTGCAACGTTGGGCGAAGGATTACTTACGTCGACGTTTGGACTGGACAGTTGACGAGGAGGGTGGAAATCCTTCTTCGCCACGTCACTTAGCGTCCGCTCTGTGTCCTTGTCAATATATAGAAGAATGGTTACGTAATAAGCCACGCGTTCAGGGCAGAGATTTTTGTCCTAGATGGAGTAACTTTCTCAGAGACAGAGGCATGTGAGAGATACGATTGTCCCATGCTGCTTATAAAAGATATATATGCGGTTTCACAATTGCTCGTGCACAAAAATTGCAGAGGTTTTATGAATTATTAAATTTTCTCGAATACGCATCACTATACGTATAAATAGCTTCCAAAGAAAACTGCTATTTTATTGATTCGCACAAATAGCTTAATCCTTTGTTAAAGACTAATTTTATGTTTAACATATATTCATAAAAGTGGCCATCGTTTACATATAACTAAACCGCACAATATACGAACGAGAATGCAGTTTTTAATTTGAATGAAACATTTGTAGCGTATTACAAAAATCTGAAAAAAGAATTTTATTCTTTTAAATTTTGTTGAACTTTTAATATGCTTACGAGCATAGTGATGTACTTACTTTGCAATATTCTGATCATTGTTTTTTATTTGTTATATTATTTTGGGAATTACGTTTACCGATTTTATGTCATATGCATTTAATTTTGAAATATTTTGAATGTACTTAAAATTTTATCTAAAAATATCAAAGTATACAAATAATTGGTACATGATAAGTGGCAATCTGACTCAAAGATTGAAATTAATATAATTATAGAGTTATATAGAATAAAGCTAGATTGTTTTTGTTTTCAAATCAAGACTCGTATTTACATTCCACATTAATGTGGTGTTTATATATTTTACTTATATAAGATAAAGATTATATTCGATTGTATATTTTGAAGATCATATATTGCCACATTTAACATTAAAATCAACGATAGATCTGTGGCTTACTAATCCATATAGAGATAGATAGCAATAAATATAATAATTTTTATTTTATTTCGATCTATTTCAGCATTCCAGTAAATTGCTTCCTTTGGGAGGCAAATACCAAAACTTTTAGGGCTATATTTATCAAGTCTTCTCATTTATTCTAATAAGAGTTTTATCAGTATTTTCCACATTTTACCAATCATTTTTCGATGCCCTATATAATTATATTTAACGATCTTGATCTTGATGAGATATATCGTTATATATATATATATATATATATATATAAAATATTGTAAAAAACAAATATACTTATAAAATGGTGAACAAATAATTTTTAATTATGAAAAACTTATATGGCAGTTAAAAGTTCTTATCAAACTTAATGGCAGTCAGAGACATATCATTATCATATAGATTATTAATATATCAATTATTTACAGACTGTATTATTAAAGGATATTGTTTTTTAATATCAGTTCTCGACAGTTATATGATAGAAATATATAATATTGAAATTGAATTTGCAAGCTTGTGCTTCAACTTCGAATAAATAAAATTTGAGAATCTCTTGACAGAAAATTGAAAGAGTAGAAGAGAAACCACACATTACTATTTCGCGTCAGGCTTGGGTTCTACTGAATGATGATGGTGTGTGTTGACAGGAACGGGCGGAGTTGCTGTTGCTGAGGTATGCGTCTCGATGGGCACGTCACTTCGTGCGTCGCAGACTTGATCTGGTTATAGACTCGCAGGAACGTGATAGAGGCGTTATGGGTCTGTCTGTTCCACCGCGCCATTGTGTCTCCGCCCGTTGCCCTTGTCAATTCATTGAGGACCATCTCAAACACAAGCCGAAAGGCAAGTTGACGTTACGTAAATTCTTTCTAATGCCAAACTTCACTAGATGACTGCCAATGGAGACTGATATATCACTTTTAAAAAGGGCACTTTAGAATTTTACGATAAAAATCCTGGAGAGAGAAACTGCTGATGTGGTGTCTCTGACACTTCAAACGATTTAATGTTGTACAGTCAAGTTGTTATGTGTTATGCAACGGCTCCTTCAACAATCATATTTTTGAACTTGCAATGTTAATAGATTATAAGAGTGACGTAATGAATGATTACATTACTGATACAGTATTGCAGGATAATCATCCATTTGTGGTTTTAGTATTTTTTAAAATTATAGGTACCATTTTTTATTATTACGTAGCAGTAATGGAAAATAATTAATGATTTATACACTGGAAATTTATACACTGAAAACTATCATATCATAAAAGTATGAAATAATCGTATATTTATTAATAAATTTCGAGTAAAATTTGTTGATGACTTGTAACCATCATAAACTGAGACTGTTTATCTCATGTCACATTCCACATGTGCTGGCTGATAATTTATTGAAAAATTAATGCATTCATAGTGCATTTAATGGAAGATATTAATGTATCACAAAAAACATTTCTTACAGTATATCTGTTATTTAAAATTTCATCATGTGTGTGCTTTCTATCTATTACTATATATATTTACGTATCATGTCGTTATATCTAGCTTTGCTTTTACCTGCACTATATTCTTTGAGAAATCGTTTATGATATTGATAGATGTCGATTTTTTTTAAATTTTCATACGCAATTAGCAGTTACGCTTGATCGTTATTTAATACGCTTATGCGTCATTAAATAACATGTCAAATTAGATATACATCATACTACATGTGTTATATGATAATACGTGTTACTTCGCAGCTTTCAAAATATAATTTTAAAAAATGCTAAAAATAAAGAAGAAACTTTGTCTCGATCATACTTTTCAGATCTTAGATTGCGTAACGTTGAAACGTTGAGCAAAACGTGTATTACATTATATCAACTAAAGTAAACAAAATTGTGTTCACCATTTTAGAAGGTAAAATTTGTTTTCCTCAATTTAAAAGTATCGAACCTACATATGTTATTATTCGTCTTTTTCCTAAGGCACGCACAACTTGCGTTTGTTTATTTGTGACTAATATAATTTAATTAAAGGTTTATCATTACTTAAGATTGGGAGTCCCTCTTCGTAGGGAGTACTAGTACTAGTATGATAAGGACTAAACACCGAACGACATTATCGTATTCGATATACTGTTCGTCGCGTTTATATCTTGTTTCTACTTCCGGGTTAAAGGAGAAAAAGCTTTTTCGAACCTTTATTCTTACATTTGCCATAGGTCTGAGGTAAGGCACTACAATTCTTTTAAAAGTATGAGATTTATACTAAAAACAGGGTATATCGTGCACATATACAGATATTATGGGAGTGAGATTGTCAAATGTTGGGTTGTTTTCGTCAAATGTATATTGTCTGATTATAAAAATGATAAATCCCACAAGACAATAAATCTAACGATTATTTGATGTTAATGTTTTTAAGAATATTAGGATTTCTTTAGACTAAGCATTATTTGCAAACATATTTGCTCTATTTTCTTTAGTGCAATCGTACATGTACAATCGTAAAGAGCAGCTGATTGCAATAAAATTATTATTCAATGATAATAGTCAACGTTACGAGATGATTCACTCTCAGCTATGTTATAAATACTGCTACACAAATTAGTGATACATCGTAAGCATCACACTATCGCGCGCGTGTGCGATTTTAAATGTATTAGATATACGCGAGATATCAAATTTACATATTTGTTACATCCGTCCTAAAATCTGCATAGATGTAAGTTGTAGTTAAGATGTAATATACTTTTATATTGTGTTTACAGAGTACTTATTGCAGAATCCACTACAAAATTGTAATTGTACAGAACCGCCGATTCCTATATACAAATTGTAAAGCACTTTTATATGATTGTTAAAAATGTTGTGGAATAAAAATATATACATATGTCTATTCTTTATCATGCCGTGTATTTTCATGTGAAACAGTAAAACGATCATCAAACGTCAATTTATCTTCGTAGTCTTGGAGCTCGTATTAACTTATGTGTAGTACGTATTAATATGTAACTAACATACTAATCTTGAGGGGTTACTTGCATGCAGCCGGACGGAAGATGATGAATCTCAGTATATTACCTCATCCGCATATCATCAGCACGTAATAATAATCTCTAATATTATGTAAGTATATCAAACAAGTTCTACAATACACCCACACTAGTAAAAATAGTTTTAATATATTGAATAAGATGCAAGAAATTTTATATTAACATTAGAACATAAAACACAATTTGATTGTAAATGTAATACACTTCAAATTCTAGCACAACTGAATTGGTTACTACTCGGTTGCCCTTAACGTATTACAGCAAAAATTGAATTCTAAATTTAGATACACTTCGAATAGATGGATGATTTTTTCCTTGCATAACGACATATCCAATTTGCTAAAAGGTTTTTGTGTGTCGCGTGTTTTAACAAGAAGAAGCTCTATTACTATTATTATTTCTTTAATTTAATGTTCAATTATTTTCTGCCTTCGCATGCATGATTATTTGGGAATTTGCACATCTAATAACATTTTGAAATAATAAAGGAGAAAAATATTAAAAATTAAAAAAGGTTATGATTCTATTCTAAAGCTATATCTTTTATATTATACTATCCTGGTATTTTCAGAATTCTTCTACAGAAACGTCTATTTTTTTTTTCTTTTGAGTCTTAAGTACAGGTAAAAAAGATGCTACTAACATTATATTAAAAAAAAAACAGATTTTTTAAAAATTTGAAACAAATATGTCCTTCATTGAACATTATACTACGATTGTATTTTAAACGTGCATATCCTGATATCAAAAAAATAAAATTTAAGTATTGTTATATATTTGATTATAAATTTTTCTTCTACTAATATATTTTGTTATAAATTTGTGTAATAAATATGAATTTATATGTAGAATGTACATGTGATAATTTTTTTAATATAAAAAGGATGCTATATGAACTATATGTCAGGATACGCATTACGTTTGCATCCTTGTTATTATTAATGTATATTAATCTGTCAACGTGACTTTTCCAGGGTATCCACCAGGGTTTACATGGTGTGCCTACTTTAGTGAACCTGCGAGCCGATTCGATATGGTACCAAGTTTATCCTATTAAATAATTCTGCCTTTACAGATCGTGTTGATACAGTATCGTTTTGTCTAGATTTGAATTTACATATAGACAGAGATGAGCTATATATCAAAATAAGACATGCTGTACAGGGAAAGTTATTTGTGCGTTAATTTTAATTATATATCTTTCGTTCGCGCATGTTTGAATAACTACTTACGCGAAAGTTATATTGTTATCAGATTTTATAAGCTTATATATTTTTTATAACTATATTCTTTGATATTAGTAATAATTAATCTGTTCTTGAGCTTTTGATCATTTTTTAAATATTATCTTGAATATATTGCTCAGTAACTACAGTGATTTAGTAATTTAAATTATCGGTTAAAACTGTTTGATCTCTTATTCGAAAATTATTCGCAGAAGTAATGAAATAATTTTCTGAAATGGTTATGCACACGACACAGTATTATAAGATATAAATATCGTTAATCGTACCAATATATTTTTATTGTGTAAGATATAATTATATATATGCAAAGATAGCCACACGCTTAACAGGTAACACTGATGATCTCTATTATTCAAAGAGTTATAAAAAATTTTCAAATGAAAAGTGAACCATTTCGTAAGAAAACTGTAATACGAATTATAGAAACTACTATTAAAAAAATATACGATAAAAATATATAATAATTCTCTTTTTTTTTATCATGTCATTCAATCAATTGCGATTTTTGTGTAAAACAATTTTTCATAACTCTTTGAATAACCAAGGCTATTGTACGGTTCCTCTTAGTTGGGCTACTTCGCATATCTTTATAATGTAAGAGTAACTTGTAAGTTTTTACACGCAAGAGGAAATCTCTCTCATAAACCTTTATAAATGTTATCCACGATAAATGTGATAGATTATAATTATCGTAGCATCGTTCTACGATACAATAGTGCTAGATGTTAAGTTATTGTGCCTTGTCATAAATTTCGTTGGAATTGATCTATGAAATATTATGAACCATCAAATATGACGTATCAATCTGTGTAATTATGTACTGTTCAATGTACCAATATATAAGAACATGCGTATATGCACACGCATATCAATATTAAGAATATAAAAAATTAACAAAAATTTTATTAAATATTTATCATGTACGATATTACGATATAATTATTTAATGTATTTTGTACGGTGTATCGGCGAATATTCTTTTAATCATAAATAGGAATCAAATTTAGTTACAATAAATTATCAATTAAAAACTGTATTTTTATTCAGCAGGTAAATTCGTATATTTATTTTTAGTAAACAGGAGCTCCCCCCAGAAGAAGGTATAAATAAAATATATATCAACTAAAGATTAATAGTGCTCAAAATTTAGTGGAATAAATTGTATAAGCGTTTAAATATAGTTTTTAATAATTAATAAAACAAGTCAACACAGCACAATGTGACTAGTACGCTCGCGAACATAAATTTATTTCCTCTAATATGTTACCAGAGCGGCTTGTGCCTGCTTCCTAATGTCATCCGCAAGCCTCTTTATTTCCTCGTTGTCTGCGTGCATCTGTTGTCCCTCTTTCTTCAAAGTATATTCCAACTGCTTCAACTGCTGTTTGGTATTTAAATAAGTTTTCACCTTCTTGTATATATCGTCAGAGTTATTGGTACTCGTCGGACCGTAAGATTCTTTCATGTACAAATCATCTGAAATTACATTCGTAGGAATATAATCTAGCGATTTTTAAACAAAATGAATCGTTCAGTGATTAAATGCAAATACAAAGAACATTAAACGCGGGTTTTCCTACAGGTTCCACTCGTGTGCTTTACGAGAGAGAGGGGGGGGGGGGCTTTATGTTGTATAACGTTTTTACCAGAATTGTGCCATAGATTTCAAGATTACGTCTACATAGATTGTTTACATATTGTCTACGTGATGTTTACACGGATTTTTTTCATGTAGAGTATAAACAATGTAAACTATTATAAGTTGGATAGCATAATGCAAAGGAAAAGCAATTAAATTATAAAATAATAAACTGTATTTAACTGTAGTATTAATTATGAAAATATTTAATAGTAATTGCAACTGAGAAATCGAAATTGCAAACGAAATGCAAATCTCCGACGTGATAATCCACAAATTACTGATTGTTTACAATTTACATAGATAACACGTTAAACATTGTTTACATTGTTTACACGTAGATGTAGACAATTATAAGTCTGTTTTCTGTTCCTGAACTGCTGCACTAGTTCAGAGTTTATCTTTTTTAACTCCAGATTGGAAGGAAAAAGATAAACTCTGAACTAGTGCAGCAGTTCAGGAACAGAAAACAGACCCTATATTTTACGCGTAAACGTCCAACTCTGGTTTTTACACAGCTAATTCAACGCAAATACTGCAAATGTTTACTTATGATTTTAAATGCTACGTCGTCCACCACGGCTCTGTCCAGATCTTCCAGCATGTGTTCATGGTTTGGCATGTGGGGTCTTGGTGGCAGGCTGTTCTTCTTGTTAGTGAACATCATCGCGTCAATAATGGCATTAGAATTAAAATGCTAGTTTTATTCTTTACTTTCAATCGCCACTAGGTTCCGTCTTGTTCAGGAATGAAAATTGCAGATTCGTTCCTTGTAGCTGAACTTTCATCACAGCGTTCTTTTTAGCGACGTTGACGTTGACGTCGGACGTTACCGTTCTCTGTGGTGCAACAGAGATCTGTTCTATGTTGCTGAACCTTTTGCACTTTTCTTCTTTTTTCCTTTTCTCTCCAATGTCTAATGGCGGGTCTACAATGGGAGCTTTCCAACAAGAAACAGGGCGACTGCACAGACGCGTTGACGCGTTACGCGCGGCGCGGTAGCCAATAAACTTTTGGTTCTAACGGAAAAGCAACACGTTGATTGGCTACCGCGTCGCTTCTTGCCGCGCGTAACACATCAACGCGTCCTGTGTGCAGTCGCCCTATTCCGTTTTAAGTGCGGAAAGTGTAACGTAGTGCAGCTACAAGGAACTTCTTGCAGCTTGCTGGCGAAAAAGAATTTATTGCCAAATAATCGATCGATGCCTAAAAGGTTGAAAGCAGAAAACAGAAAAAGAAAAAATTGGAGACAGGAAAAATAAAGAGAACTTACAGTGAATAAAGCTTCTAAATTTATTTCCTCAAACTGAGCGGAAGAGAATTCTGTCAGTTCGTTCACGCCAGCCAATAGAGTGCCACGGGAAATAATACGGATCAAACAATTCCATATTTAGCGAGAAAAAATACAAAAATCCATATAAAAACGTACGTAATCAGTTTAATAATTTGATTTTTATTGGTTATCGAAATCATCGATGAAACTAGAATATTTAGAATGTTAATTTAGAACATTTACTTACTCTTCACCCACGTGGCGTGTCCACATGTTATTTCGCGTATTGGCTACTTTATTAAGTTAAATTTTCTTTCTAGATGCCGTCCGTAACATTAAAAGATGTGGATCAGCAGAAATTTGTGAAGGCCTTCGCAGCCTTTCTTAAAAAGTGAGCAAGGAATATGAGTAGAATAAGTATAGAACATAACCTATAAATAAAACAATTACAATATAATCTAATTAATCTCGCACTTGAAATTACATCTAACATAACTTGCATAATCAATTACTGATCATTTAATCTTATTATATAAAATTATTATTAATCTTATATCATTTATCTCGCTTATCTTTATATCAAAATTCATTAAGAATCCCCACTTTATATCGTATAACTTATCTAATAATATATAAACATGCATAGGACAGTTCAGTGCTCCAAAATATGTTATTGCAATTCGACATCGTACTTTGTAAAATTTTAGAACTGGTAAGATGCGTGTGCCAGAATGGGTGGATATCGTGAAGACGGCCAAATTCAAAGAGTTAGCTCCCTATGACCCCGACTGGTACTATATCAGGTGTGCAGCTCTGGTACGTCACATTTATATCCGTAGTCCCATTGGAGTTGGCGCGGTTACCAAGATTTTTGGTGGACGCAAACGTAACGGCACCCATCCCAGTCACTTCTGTCGATCGGCGGGCGGTGTCGCGCGTAAAGCGCTCCAAAGTCTGGAGCAGTTAAAGCTCATCGAGAAGGCACCTCTCGGTGGACGTAAACTGACCAGTCAGGGACGCAGGGACTTGGATCGTATTGCTGCGCAGGTTAAAGCCAAGAGCAAAAAACAGCTTAAGCTTCAAGAGACAATTGTAATTTAATACTCTTTCTCTGTAATAAAATTAAAAACGTTAAATCTCCCAACTCTGTTCATTAGATATACCCGACTGCACATAATTTTATTGCTTTGACAAAATTTACTGAATGATATCCAAAAATTGAAAATTAAAAATTTGTCAGGATATATCTTGCCTGGATAAAACTTAAATTATGGAGCAAACATGTTTAAAAAAATGGTCCATGCAATATCAGAGTATAAATAAAATGCATAACTTCTTTTTTTAGTAAAATAATGTAATTAATCATTTATATATAAAAGTTTGCATTCACACATAAGAAGTTTCATTCTGATGTTTTCATTGTTATAATGGAACACGATCAAATGTTTATTATTATTATTATTACAAATTACAAATTGATATAAAGTATTACAGGACAATGATCGCTGCCATAAACTTTCTTCCTTATGACATTATCGCACACTTTATTTTTGATCCGTTCTGATATCAAGAAATAGTCCAGTCGCCTAAAATAAAAAATTTTACTTTGATTTAATAATTTTTTAGATGAATACATACAGTGTATTCAATTATAATCAGATGTAAGATATTATAATATATATTATATAAATATATATATGTATATAAATATAAATTATATATATATATATATATATATCATAATTATATGTATAAAGAAAACAGTTATAATAAAGCAACTTATATACTTACCATCCAATATCCTTACCGCGTGCATTGGCAAAATATGTCCAGAATGTATATGCACCCTCTGTTTCAGGGTACAATGATCTGAAGGTATCTATAAATCCAGCAGCTAAAAAGTCGGTCATATCATCTCGTTCTTCTTTAGTAAATCCAGCATTTTTAGTATTTGTTTTGGGATTTTTTAAATCTGGAGATCAATAATAGTAAGTTAATTTTAATTAACTTTAATTAATCTTTAATTAATTTTAATATTTCTATCGCTCCGTAACATCATATATATAATTAATAATATTTTATACACATAATAGTTATTGTGTGATATTTTATATTTAGAAAATTAAAATTAAATGAATCTGATATTGATACAATACCAATTTCTTGATGAGCTACATTCATGTCACCGCATATGATAACAGGCTTCTTTTCATCTAATTCCTCAACACATTTCTTGAATATTTTATTCCACTCCAATTTTTTTGGTAATGTCACCAACTTCTGTCCAGCATTTGGCACATCTGTTATATTATATTCTATTATTAAATATTCAAGAAATATTTTTGATGAAATTAAAGTTATATATTGAGCTGTAGATATATTCCGATTTTTGTGATCGTAAGATATTAAATATATAATTAGAGTTTTTTTTATTCTTAAGAGATCTATTAAGATGTAACTTACAAACATTGATCACAAAAAATCCTGGAAATTCCGCCGTGATCATTCTACCTTCGCTATCAAGTGTAGAATTATTTAAACCATATTTCACAGAAATTGGCTTTTCCTTGCTGTACAAAGCAACTCCACAATAACCTGGCTTTTTACCTATTGAAGCATATTTATTAATTACATATTTTGCGTATGCAGCATATAAGTTTTTCTTTGGGTATATCTTACTGTCAACAAAGTAATGATGATATCCTGGCAGTTTGACTTCATCTGGCATCTTATCCTTGTCACATTTTGTCTCTTGCAAAGCAATTATATCTGCATCTTCTTTGGTGATATAGTCGATTCCATTTTTCTGAGTAAATATAGAAGAATCGTTACCAAGTACAATACATTAATTAAGAAAATGTACTTCGATGAGACGGTAAACGTACTTTGATGACAGCCCTGATCCCAGAAACATTCCAAGTACAGATCTTCAGATTATACTTCTTTCCTTCCTCGTTTGTCTTTGTACATCCAAAATCTATCTCGTCCAAGTTTGTATCCGTCTTCTGCATTTGCTTGGGTTCATTCTTCGCCTTCTTCGCGGTAGACGAATCGCTTTTGTCAGTGCTTTTTGATGCCTTTGAATCAATTTTTATCCTCTTTGGAGCAGGTTCATCGTTTGTATCATTTACACGCTTTTTATTTGAAGCTTCATTTTCATCTAATTTTTCTGTTTTCTTACCAGATTTAGCTTTGGAAGAATCAGCCTAATTTCAAGGAAAAACTGACATGTAGCCTTTTTGTGCTACTTAATACAAAAATATTACATATAATATTACATAAAATATTACATATATTTGCTTTTGTTTGTTGAGTATATAAGTTAATTTTGCATACATAAATTTTCTATACCTTTGCTTTTGCAGCTCGTTTTGGTGGCATGCTGAAATCTTGCTCTTCGTGAAGACAGAATACTGAGGAAGATATAAACAGTGTTAATGTCCAATGGCTGCCGAATTGTATCAACGCTTCTGAATAATCTTTCAACCCGATAAAATCGATATTACAAGTGGAACACACTGTCAATGTATATATTTGCAATTATTCACAATAATGTTAATTAAACCCGCGCCGGTGCGATTTGTCTTTGTCTCTAGGACTGAAAGCTCAACTTCCGAAACTTTTAGCTTCGACGAGAATAGTAAATGTCAAAGCGTCGCTGCATCACAGGTAACATTACAGTTATTAAAAAGATTTCATTATCCTCCCTCAATCAATAAATACATAGCCTAGTCTAACAATACATAACACGTCTAACCGCGTCTAATCGACTCTCCCGGCTTTTCGGCTTACAATCTAACCGTTCGCGATCGAAAGGACCAACACCAGTTCACTAATCTATAATACTTCTTTCTTACGGACCTGAATAATTCCTGTACGCGTGACCGGAAAGGACGCAACAACGCGACTCAACCTGCACCACTTCAAATTTAGTGCCATCCAGCACCACGTAACGTACAATGAGGCTATGGGGGTCCAAACTTTGGACTCCAAACTCCCCTCTTGGGGAGCTCCACCCCCTCTTCGAAAACAATTTTCAGCGCCACTATGCTCACCGGAAGAGGAAAAGAGATTGTATTAGAAAAGTAGTGTCGTTTTTTACTAGTATTCGTGTCTCTTTTTGTCTACGTAGTAAACATTGTTTAAAAAAAATGCGAATACACCACTATACGCATAGTGCAAAATAATATTACTCTCCGATATCCCTGAGAGAGAGATACGTTTCTTTTTATATTTTTAAAATATATTTTAAGTTTTTATACTTCATTTCATATCATATTTAAATTTTTTATATCAATTATTTAGCAAGATAATTAACTTGTCTACGCTATCTGAAGTTGCAAAACTTCATAAACTGATTCTCCGCAGATACCATTTCGTTGCCATCGGTACTACGAATCGACTTTCTCCACAATCTCATCTAACAATAAGATAAATTCAAGTATTGAAGGTAGCATTCCAGTGATAAATGACAGGTCGGAAAAACGACTATTAGACGTCTATTAGACGACATAGACGTCTAATGGTTGTTTTTCGACCTGTTTTCCGACCTCATTTCTCACTGGGATTTTCTAAAGTAAAGCAAATGCAGATCGACACAAGTACTTACGAATTTTCTTTTAAATATAATAGCATATATTTTACAAGAAAAATTCACAGGAACGAAGATCTTATTGTCGAGATGCCGATTTTCAGAGACCATTCGGATTTGTTTTAGAATGCTGTATTAGTGCGGTATTAGTTATGCATGTAACGATTATCTCGCACGTTATTAATCTTTTGGAGACCTGTTGACGTCGGTATGAAATGTATCTAACTCGTTAGCTACATAATTGTTCATGAAAGACGTAGGAAAGCTATCGCAAAAAATTGATTTACAGAATTACAGAATTTACAGATTGACATACATTGGAAGAACGAGATGAGGTGTACAATAAGAATCGATTGTCAGTATGTTGGATGTGGATAATTGGACATGCTTAGAGTATCAGTAAACTGAGAGCCGGTAATACCAAGACTTTGAATGTACGGCGTACAGAATGATCGCATAAGAATACCTTCCGGGCCTGGATCTGTAATATTTTCAGTAATAGTTTATTATAAATCAGGTATATATAAAATAAACTTATAAAGACTGTGTATACTTAAATTACGCGG
Source organism: Aphaenogaster rudis (assembly GCA_003063815.1). Lineage (NCBI taxonomy): Eukaryota > Metazoa > Arthropoda > Insecta > Hymenoptera > Formicidae > Aphaenogaster > Aphaenogaster rudis. The sequence goes on from NJRL01000528.1 coordinate 130,398, forward strand.
CATCGCTGTCGAACTCAGAAACGCCTGACTCTTCGCTCGTCGTTGCGACGACGGCGCGGTCTTCGGTATCCTCGAAGAGAAACTTTGGCGTCGCGTCGCAAGGCAATCACAACGGTGAAACCGTGACATGAAATGGAACGTCAACATGGATGCACGAAACGTTGCTTGAAAAGGGAATGTGTCTTAACGCGAATTAAACATCCTGAAATCCTCGATACCTCCCTCTGATATCGTGCCGTTGGCGGTATCGAGGAGCCCTAAAAAAACGCAAGATAACTTATAACATTTGTCGAATACGTGATTCGCGGTGAACGAGTTCGGAGAACGTTTTTAGAGTGATCGTAATCGAGATTTCAGGGCTCCTGATATATTTCCCCTATAACTATAAATATAACGTCACGAGTGAAGTGTACAGAATTAAATTCAAATTATAAATCATATGATACAAATAATTGCGCAAATAAATTTTTATCGCCGCTAGTTGCTGCTAAATTTCACAATGACCATCCGAATGTTTCGATCTCCGCGCTCGAGATCCACCCTATCGTCGCTCTGCTTCTTCCTGAGCAAGATCTCACGAATAAAATCTGTCGCGGATTGTTTGTATAATTGTTGTAAAACAAAGCACTTGTACAGGCACGTCCAGTGTAAGTACTAATATCAATAGCCTCGCGTAACAAACACTTCAACGTTGTACGTCTGCAATTATGCAATAGAAAAGTCTTCAAGGCCAATTAACAGCCGATTAAATCGACACACTGTACAGAGTTGTAGGGTTCATACAGTAAATGTGCTTCACTCGTTTCACCCTGCACAATCTATAAACAGAATTCTCTCTCACACATAATACGAGGCACATGCTGTGATATAATTTCAATCTGTCACTTCCTTCAGTGTAATCCAAAGAGATCTTCATTTCTCAGGCTCATCGGGATGCTCTGTCTTGATATGATGGGTAAACGTGTACTGCGTCGTGAAGCGTTTTTTGCAATAAGGGCACTGATATGGCATCACAGGATGTGCGGATCTCAAATGCGCCACGGCTAGCTCCCTAAACACAAACGGTGACTGGCATACACCGCAGCGATATCTAAAAATAAGTATGTCGCACAGAATTAAATTTTTCAGAATAAAACACAAAATTTTTCCGTATTTTTCAAAGCTTGAAGCATCTCTTTACCCGCTAGCAGTTTTAATGAGGGTCCGTTTAAGAGGTGGAGGTGGTGTACTCTGCTCGTTAATTTCAATCTTCGGCTCGATAGGAGATACGTATTCCAGTGTCTCCGGACGCAATTTTGGCATCGGTTCGTCGTCCGCTTTGACTTTAATCTCGCGTGTTTGCGCCTACAATATAATATTGCCGCATAATATACGCTGTTGTTGGATGTGCGATTGGAGTCATCTGTTATCATCCATTACGTACCGTACTGCCACGCATGTACTCGGCGTGCATTTTCATGTGAGCGTTTCTTGACTGCGAGCTCGCAAAAGTCGCATCACATTTAGAACACTTGTATGTCTTGTTGCCAACATAAGGCGACGTCTTCTGCCGAGACTTCGCGGTGACTTTCTTTCCAAGCGGTGCTCCGCCCGTGCATTGATGGGCGAGTAGCGATACTTCTTTGAAAAAGATTTTATTACACTTCGCACAGTGATAGGTTTTATCCACCGTGTGCGTCTTTTGATGCGCCTTATCCATGAATGATTTGTTGCAAACAGCGGATGTGTACAGTGAGGCATTATCGAGCGTTAGGCGTTTATGACAAGCCTACCGATCAGGAGGTAGCGCGTATTTAAAAAATGCAACGACAAATGAACGGATTATAATATGTAACAGTCTTGCCGGAAGACTTACCTCGTGCTTTAACAGCCGCGAATGTTCCTTAAATGATTTTTTACATACATGACACACGTAACTTTTATGGGAATAACTGTCCGAGTGCGTCTGAAGATGCGTTAACATTGTTGTGTGATCGCTGAACCATTGTGAGCAAATGCCGCATCTTGCCACGTTTTTAAGTCCACCAGAAATGTGTTTTGCTAGAGATTCGTCATCTACCGGGACGTCATTCTTCTCCATCTGTAAATAAAAACGAACGCAGTGATAACTTAAATCAGAAATTAAAACTATTGTTTCATATTTATTTTTGTTGTAATTTCTCAGGCAATTCAATTGTAGATTACGATGTTACAATATAATTACGATGTGATGGAATAAAATGATTAACTTTTCTTCAAGAAGATGGAATGTAGGATTACTCAGTGCATAAACAGTCAGTTTGGTGAGAGAAATATCCGGATTCGATTCCCAGTCCTGTCACCCCATATAATAAAAAGCATTTAAGTGGGAAAATATTATTCCACGGTGATGGAAACAAATACCCAGAAATACAAACAGATCCAAGGTGATAAATACAAATCGATTTGATAATACAAACTGTGATGTCCCGATTCAAATAATTCATAATCAAAAAGAAGAGATGAGAAATCGGACAAACCTCGGTATAAGATTTCTTGACACCGCGAGTCTTTGCTTCCCTTGCTTCCCTCGCTTCTCTCTCAGCATTTAGAGCCTCCTCTTGTTCGACCGCCGACAAAACTGGTGACATCATTGGTTGTTCATTATGCTCGGTTATTCTGTGTCCAGCCAGGCGTATAAAAAGTCCGAATGATCGGCCGCAAATGTCGCATTTGTGTTTCTTCGGTTCATGAGTGCGCATGTGATTCGATAATGCACTCTGCTGGGTACAAACCTGCAATAATAGACAATACAAAAATCGTAGAGGAATCAGAAAACGCATAGAATTTTAATACAAAAATGTAATTGCGACTTCATACCTTTCCACAAGTGGGACACATGAGAGATTTTACGTTTTCATAGTATTGCTCTTCTCGTGTAATCTCTCTCGCTATCTTTGTCCCCGTCGAGCCTGTTTGATGTAACTGGACGTGACTTTGATAAGATTCTATCGTAGGGAAGAATCTAAAAACGAATACACGCATATATATTTAAAATATTGAGAGCTTCTCTCAATTACTTGTGAGGCAAATGTATCTCATAAAATCTAAAATTACCTATTGCACAATGAACACCACGTATTACTTCCGATCTCGGTCAATTCGGCCAGATGATCGCGCAGTCTGTGCTGCTTCAGCATTTTCCAGCTTATGAATTGCCGGTCGCACTGATCACAATCGTTCAAGTTTTCCGTGAAATCCAACTTGACTTTTAAATGGTTATTGGCTTCGTGTTTTGCTAAGATTTCAACGGATTCGAAGGACGCGGAGCACTTTCTACAAGTATATACACGCGGGCAGTGCAATTGCATATGTTTCATTAAACTATCTTTCGTTCTGGAAATTACAAATTTTTGTTAATGAACTCATCTCAACGACCTCAAAAACATTGTTACAGAATACTCACTTGTAATAATTGTTGCATGGTGCGCACCGCCATTCGGAAGTTAATTTTGTGGATTGCAACTTCTGGTGATTATTCATCGTCAGACTGCCGGTCAGCACTTGTTCCAGAATACTGGTTCGTTTCTCATCCTTCTTGGTTTGATAGTCCGGCCTAAGAGCTCTCATCCCTTCCATGTCAAATATAGGAGTGGATTCCATATTTATCTGCATATCCGTGCTAAACATCTCCGACAGTTTGCGCTTCTTATTTAACGGTTCGCAAACGGTTTCGGCACTCAAAATTGGGTCCGTATTCATCTCTTTGATTTCCACCTCGCATGGTAATTCAGACAAGGTTTCCATGCAGGCACTTTGGAGATGGTCCTGATTAGCTTGATTAATCGGTGTCGCCGAGTCGTCAAAGGACAGGGTAGTTGATAAAGGAACCAACGCCGGTGGAGCTCTGGACTTTTCCTTGCAGAGTTGCACCTGGTGTTTGAAATAACAACGGTTAAAATGTAGTAAGCCTTTAGCCATCTGCTCTAAGCTAAGTGATTTCCGACAGAAAACGTTTCTTATGTTACTTTAAGCCCTAAGGCCTAAACTTTACAGTTGGGATCTGGCCAACTTTTAAAGCTTAGGAATTACAACTTAAGATAGCATAAGCGGTGTCTACAATGAGATTTTAAGTCGTAAGACTTAACATGTCGACCAATCACAGTTGAGCATTCTAAAATTAAGACCGCAATTTTGATTGTGATTGGTCGATATGTTAAATCTTACGACTTAAAATCTCATTGTAGACACCGCTTTAGGCAAAGCTTTTTATCAAAAATTAGCTTAGAGCAGAAGGCTAAAGGCTTTACTATACCTATTGTAGATCCAGCCTTAAGAGGAGATCTGTTCCTTTTACGTTTACAATGATAAGAAATTTGCGATTATGAAGACGAATCGTTCGTTCGACAAACCTGGCACGGGTCCGACGAGTTCCTCATCGCGTCGAGAAATATCTGGGCAGACTCCGTCTTGTACCTGAGCAACACGGCGTGCATGCTCCTGTAGACGTTCAGGCAGTACTCCCTGAACTCGTACGCGTCGTCCAACCTCGCCGCGCAGAACTGGCAGATCTGCTTCGGCAGCGGATCGGACGTGTACACAAGCACGGGCAGGCAGGCGCGCAGCTTCTGCGCCACCCTGCGCTGCAGGCCCTCGTCGCCGAAGATGGGCAGCATCTCGTTCCTCTCCTCCGAGCACAGTCGGCAGACCTTGTCCCACTTGGTGCCCGCAGCCATCGTGTAGAGATTCGCGTTCATCGGGCTAGGGTAAGCTCGCCTGTCGTCGAGATCCGAGATTTCGCGACCCGCGGAATTAGGTTAGCCGACGGAGCGCGCCGTGCGCGACTCTGGCACGGCCGGGGCGCGTTGACGCGGGCATGCCCACCCGGGGAGCGTTCGGCGAGCGGGACGGCGACCGGGGAAACGCGGCGCCTGCCCCGGGCAAGGAGTCGAGTGCGTTCCGACCTCGCTGGCTTTCACCTTCCTCTTCGCTCGCGCTACGCGGAGCACCCTCGGCCTTCGGTGAACGCACGGAGCTCTGCGAACCGGTTCCCCGCGCGTGGCGCGCGCGCACGCTCGCTCTCTCGCCGTTCACCGACGTCCCGCGGACATCCCGCCCCGGGAGGCGAGGGAGGCAAGGTGCTGCGTCGTCGTCGTAGCGCTCGCGGGACTCTCGGGGACGGGTTCGCATCAGGGCTGATCAGGCCTCGCCATGCGCCATGCGGACGCCACTCCACTCTTCGCCAGTTCTCCTCTGCTCCACCCTGCCTCTTCTACCCCACCCCTCTCGCTCACTCTCTCTCTCTCTCTCTCTTCCTTCGTTACCACTCGAGCGGCGAGCCTACTCAAATCGGAGCCGCAGACGCGGCTAAATAGGACGCCTTCGATCTCGCGACAGCCGTTTTGGGATCGTGACGTCAACGCGAGGATCTTGGTATGATTTTCTCGACAGGGTCGGCGGCTCGTCGCAAAGCCAGTAACAGTCTTCTACGACCTAGAATATGACCTTCACCTAATATTTTCTTCCGGGGGTCTCGGCTGTTTCCGATGGAGCGCCGGGGATCTCTTCCGGATTCCTGTCCACCTTCCTCATTGAGCCGCTCTCAGAGATTTCGTCGTTGTACTTTCCCGGAAAATTTTCACACCTATGGCGGCATAATTCGAGACAGCCGACGCGGCTGTTGAGAATTTTTAAGCTTCGTAGCTTCATTCATAGCGCTTTCCACTGGGAACACTAGTGCAACACTTATGCACACTGAGTGCAATTTCATTGTTCCAATATAAAAATCAGTTCACATATTTTCAGTGTTTAATGTTCTACTGTGTTTAATTTGACAAATTTTTGCCAGTAGAACATTAAACACCGAAAATATGTGACTTGATTTTCACAGTGGAACAATGAAATTGCACTCACAATCAGTGTGCACCAGTTTTCCCAGTGGAAAACGCTATCAGTTTCTTCATTCGGTTTCACGCGAAATTTCGAATACAATTGCTATCAAGATTTGAAGTTACGATTTAAAGGATACAATAAGCGAAGAACACTTTGTATAATCTTACACTTTACCTTTTGCAATCGCTTCTGTTTTTAATAAAACTTATTGCACCGTCGATTGATCAAGCTCTTTTTCGAGGTGTAATCTTTATTTCTACCAACGTAACAGATTAATAATAAAAGCAGGGTTCACTGCTTAAAATCGCAGTGATTTATAGTATCTGTCGAATATTTTTATTACATAAAATGACATAACTTCGACAAAGGTACATAATACTTCTCTGACATATTTTACCATCTGTTTTAGTCTGTGAGTCAAGAAAATATTTTTCATACTTAGACTATCCTAACACTCACAAACTGCACATAAGAAAAATCAATTCGTAGAAAAATTTAAGGAATAAACATAATAAAATCGTATCACCGATGTTTGTATGGCTAACGTGTATAATATATATATAAATATACATAACTAGATCATTAACATTTTCCTTTATGTTCAATAAACAACAGATCCTTGCACAAGCCCTTGCTAAAGCAGTAGAACGAATTTATCATACCAGCAGTTTAGTAATAACTTCGGTAATACTGCCTTACATAAACGTTATCCTTTTAGAAATTGATTTTACTTTCGCTATAATAATAACAACGCAACACACGACGAGAAATTAGTTAATTAATAGAGCTAGGGTGTCTAATAATTTGACGTTACGTTACTGTATATTATATATGCGACCTGCAGACTCACACGCTTTCAAAATGCTGCGTTTGCATATAAAAAAATAAATCCGCTGTGTAAGCCGTCGATTTTTTGTTTTATATTAGATGCATACAAGTCGCGATGTATATAAGATTTATAGTATAAATTTATAATGTTGATATATATACATATATATCAACTATATATATATGTATATCAACTATATATATATACAGGGTGTTTCGTTTTAAATGATACAGTCGATTTTCTCCGAAACTTTCCTACAACTTTTATCTGAAACATTTTTTTGTATTGATAGTTTCGAAGAAAATCGACTGTATCATTTAAAACGAAACATCCTGTATATTGATATGTGTATATATATGTATGTATATGTATATATGTATACATATATATACTATATATATATATATATATATATTATATACAAATATATGATATATATAATATAAATTTATAATATATATTTTATACATCACTAAGCACTTATTGACACGATCGCTTATTATTGACAAAGAATATCTACCAACGTGCAAACGTAATTCTGTCATATCATTAGTTCATTTATTAGCTAAAAAATTGAAGGAAGAAGAACTACTTTGGCTTTAAAAAATTTATTTCAAGTCAAGAAGGAAAGATCCTTAGCAACATATATAAACTCATTTGCGAAAGGTAGTAACCTAGTAACAATATGTGTCCTAACAGACGTCTGGTACAACTTTTTATTGAGCAAAATAGACAACGTACACATTTTTTGTTATATATTCCAATATTATCTTCAAGTTCTTAATTACTTTCTAGCTGTGTGCAGAAGCTTACGGGTACGTCGTATAGATTAAGTAGATATTCTTGGTATTAGATTGTTTTTTTTCCAGTATATATTAAACTAATTTCTCATAAAAATATAACATTTTATTTCAAGCACGCGTCATTTATATATAGCGTATATATCATACTGTATATTATGTAATATCAATTTATCGGTTCACATAGAAAGTCCGTTAGTTAAAACAAAGAGCATTCGACAATAACTTTATGTTAGCATATGCTGCAATTAATACAAAAGTTCGTAAGCCTTCACGGTGTGCCTTCCTGCTGGTCGGGTAATCTGAAAGCGCACAAAGCGAGCGGGTTGCTTTGATATCGCGAATATAATCTGCCTTCCGAGCACGGCGGAAGGCAGATTATGTTTGTATCAAGCGATGACGCATGCAAGAACAATTGCAGGTACATCGTCGGAAACACAACTGGACCATTTTAACGTGTCTTCATTTTGCCCGCCTGGGGTTCACCGTGAAAGCTCATAAACCTCCGCATCCTATAATCAATATCCGCACAGATATCGCAATCCACATACTTCATATTACAAGTAGGGCATGAATTGAATTTGAATTGAATTTTCATCTCCCGAATTTTTTTTATCCATCTTTCACCGTCTGCATTTCAGCGTGGCGTTTGCCGTTCAGATCTGTAGAGAAACTTCCTGTGGCTTTAAATTGCACGACAATATGCGGAGTTTAAAAAAAAGAGAAATGAAACTAGGTATCGGCGGGAAAATTATGACGGGGATGTGTCAGAAAATAGCGGGAAGACCTCGTTCCGTATAAATATTATGTTACACTGTACACGCTCTGTACAATTTTACAACAGCAGGCCAACGAGCGAGTTTAGCTTGCCATATTATACACGCTGATAACTATTCACAACCGAATGAGGAGACAGGTCGAAAGCTCAATCAATAAAAAAAACCAGTAACAGAAAACGTCGAATATTATTTTACACGCCCCAGATTCACTCCCGGTTCTCATCTATAAAAGAAATTTCCCGTCTCGTCTACGATCGATTTGTCCACGAAGAAATTGACGGCTCTCGGCATATCGATCCTTTCCTTCATCTTGCGCGATTAAAACTCGTCCAAATATTCGGTTGTCCTCAAGTTTATCATATTTTTTAATATGGAGTAAATCCTTTTTTCCTCTTTTTTTTTCTTTATTTGAATGCTTCGAGACGTCTACGCTTAACAAAAAAACAGGAGCAGTTGGCGCGTTTCCTGGATTATAATTGTGCCACATTTATACAATGTAGTATTTACGTATAGACTTAAGTGCGGCGAATCTCCGTGGTACGTTGTACATGTTTTTTATAAATATATCAAAGGATAAAGCGTGTTAACGATGCATCTCTTACGCTTCCCGACTGACGAATGAATATTACTTATACAGTCTGCTAGCATCCTTACTACCTCGCTGGCACGGCCGGCATTTTCTCAAGGAAGTCCTGCTCGATCACAGTCTCCAGTTGCGTGTTATTTATCGGCACGTATGTGTCGCACGTGGCGCGACTAAGGCTCGAGAAGAAGTGATGCAGGTCTTGCAAAGAGCGAACGTTATTCGACGTTAGTAGAAGCTCCCCCGGATTCCTCTTGGGCGGTGGACCTTCGGGCTTGAACTGCAAAAAGAGAAATCCAATACTCTAGTTCTCCTTTTAGAAAGAAGGAAAAAGAGTGATGGCAAATTTCGCCCATTTTTTGGACCTCGAATTTCAAATTTTTCTTTCATGGCAAATAGTACTATTAGATGAAACATTAATCCCAGTAAAATTTCAAGATGAGCATAGGCACGGTTCCGGAGATA
>NJRL01000528.1:144163-175403 GCA_003063815.1 Aphaenogaster rudis
TTAGACAAGAAGCCATTTACGAAACATCGATACTCTCTCTCTCTCTCTCTCTCTCTCTCTCTCCCTCTCTCTCTCTCTCTCTCTCTCTCTCTCTCTCTCTCTCTCTCTTATCTATTTAATTAAATAAATAAAAGAATTAATTTTATTTATATTTTACTGATGTGCATATTTAATTAATGGATATTGCGATAATTTAATTATTGTGTTTATCACAGAGTACACAGGCGATCCCGAATACGATTTTGATTTCTACGAAGATTTATCAACGGACCGCTCAAAAAATTTCAACAAAGAATACAACAGTGTCGCACAAGACGATTTTTATGCTGCAAACGATTTCGACGATACGGAAAACCAGGGCACGTATCCTGGCTCAAACTTCGCCTTTGGAAACAGTATCGATTCGTTTAAGAGGGGTCCCTTCGGTAAGCAGTTTAACTGGTATAAACTGTCCGAGAAAATCTACAGATACACCAAGCATCGAATTCCCGGATACGACTACGACGAATTCGACTACATGCGTTCTAGGAGTGTTCAGAAATGCGACGACAGATCGGTTTGGACGCATTGTCTTTGCCAATTCACGTGCTCGAAGCCGAATATAGTAGACTGTTACACACCTGTCTCTTATACACATCTATCGGTTTGGACGCATTGTCTTTGCCAATTCACGTGCTCGAAGCCGAATATAGTAGACTGTTACACACCGTGCAGAAGCGGATGCGAGTGCAAGGAGGAGTACGTTTTTGACGAGAAAGCACAGAGATGCCTATTACCCAAGGAATGCTCGACGGAAGACAGTTACAATTACTAAATATAATCTTTATATCGACATATTTACGCTCTCGTTCTCAACATTCATCAAGCCACTCTTCCTCACAATCGCGGGAAATGAAATGTAGCCGACAATTGCAATCGAATAATTTATCGTGCCAGCAAGATTTGTGCAAAGCAAGATCAATTGCGGCAACTCACCTTACTGTCCATCAATTTCGCTATTCTCGTAATGTGCGGCACAAAGTCCGAGGATAAATTGTTGTTATCCGTGCAGCCTGCCGCTGCATCTCCAACGAACGCCCATTTATACCTGTAAACGAGCGGGGCAAATACAGATTGTCTCGCAACGAAATACGCTCTGCTTCAAAATCTTTCTCTTTCTCCGCTTACATCTGAAACTGTGGTAATCTATGTGCGGGCAATAGCAACGCGAGGTCTAGCAACTTGGCAGCAGCCAGTTGCAATTGCAACCAGTGAGGATGCCCGTGTGCTTGAAGTCCATTGCTGGCGTTGACAGCCCACGACGAGTCGAGAGCCGACAACAGTTTGATGTGCGAGCTGCAAAGAGATGCAAATAGTGTGTCATTTATGTAGCTGGTGGACGACAGAGTGCGAAAGCTCCTTGGGAACTGATCCCTTAGTAAACAATACGCAATTTCCCCGCAGAGCTCGATCAACAAGATACAAGATTGTTATTAGTAATACCCTTTGACATTCGAGATGCTCGACACAGTGATGTAAAGTCTTTTTTGTGCTGCCAATTATTCTTTTGAATATTTGTATAGCTAGTACTTTTCGCAGCAAGTATTTGTATATAGTTTTTTAAATATCTATTTCTAAGTAAATATCTTATCATATACATTGTCATGCTCAAAACTGGCAATTTGTATAATGTAAAAACAATTTTAGAGTATAATATGAAAACAATTTCGTGCGCGATGTTATATTCCCAGGCGCTGAAATTAAAGTATCTTTTACATCACTGTACTCGAGTGCCCTTACAACATTAACAGTATGCATACGCGTGCGGTATGTACGTCGAATACGCATTGGACCATCGAGTTACCTGCTATGACGACTGCCGTCCCAACACCATTCAAGTTATGGAGGCACCACAAATCCCATCAAATCGCGAAGATGCCGAAACAGAGCCAAAAACAGTATGATATTAGATAGTATCCATGTTAGTGGGGGACATACACAGACAAATATTTTGCTATTTAACATCCTCAATCTCTACATATATATAAGACCCCGAGAAGTAAATCGCATATTTTTGTCTCGCGTATTATAAGATAGCGTTTTTCGTCGTTTACATTTCGAGCATTGTGAAAATATTCCTGATTATTGAATTTGATCACTGATCTCAAAATCGATGTTGAACGTTACCAATCATGACAATATACTAATAATATATCTGCACAGCAAGATTTTCATTATAGCATTCTTTGTCGAAGTTTACTAGTTTTTTGAAATTAGAATATAATAGTTTTGAAAGAAGATTAAAAAACGAAGTAATCTCGATATTTTAAATGAGGTAAACAACGCGTATTGTAAGTAAACGTATACCATGCACATATGAAGCAACAGTGTCCCACAAGCGAGTTTGCTCAATAAGCACATGAATCAGAAGAATTCGCGTACCTGAACTCTTCGCTGTCTGTACTCAATTCCTGCTCAATGTAGAGAAATACTTGAACAAGCTCGCTAACTATGACCGGCCATAAGGACGTTGCGTGTTGTGGTGACATTCTCAGTAGCAGTACGCGAAAACATAGAAATACTTGCGCCTGAATAGACGGAATTACTTGGGGTAGGCGTAAACTATCTGCTAAACGTTCTGAAAGCAAAATAACCAGTGTATGTGTGTGAAAACTATTATACGTAATACATTCTATAAATATATCCCGCGAATACTCACCTTGTATCTCCGGCATATATTTGTGATACTGATCCATCTCGCTGCAAAGGATGACGAACGCCAAACGCTTCAAGAGCTGCGCTTTCTGCTCATATTCCTGCTCCTTCGAAGAAAATATACTGATGCCGCTGCCTTGAGCCATGGAGACGCGATCTATTTGACAGGATAGTCATAATATATTAATTTATAATAGACACATGCATTGTGCGTATATGTAGTAGGAAAGAAAAGTGCGTTACTCATTAAATCTCTGAAGGTAGTATTGTCGTGCGTCATCAGGTTGTCTATTATGGTTCTCCAATACGGTAGACAAGCCGGTATCATTTGGAAAAAGGCCGAGTCAAGTAACAGATCTAAAACGTCCTTGCGCCATGCCTTTCTTGTGTACTGATATCCCGATAAGGAAGCCAATAGTTGAGAACAAGCAGTAAACGAGGCAATGTTTTTTATCCTGTTAAATTAGATAAAGTGGGCAAAGTTCAAGCGCTATTCTCTCTCGTTCGAATCTCAGAAAGAAATCGAAATAAAATTTTTACAGTTGAAGAGCGCAGTCAATTCTTAAACTTACGTGTGATTTTTCAAGTAAGGTGTAACATTGTACATGAGGTTTGTTAGGAGCGTTACCACGCGCTCCTTCTCTTGCGAACCGTAACTGACGTCCAACAGTGGTGCGAGTATTTCCGCTAATACCGCTTGCGCTTGAACACTGTACGCCGCATTAGGTGGGGTTCCGGGTGTTACTGTAATGCAAAACACTTTCAATGATAACCACGAATATACTGCGAGAGAAATATAGAGCTATTTGCAATTGCAGACTGCATAAGAAAAAAGAAAGGTAAAGCGCGATAATAAAAATAGAATTTACTATTACGTTAAAGATTTCTTGAATATGTCTAAAAAATAAATTGCACGTTACGCACCAGCACCATTTTTTCCCTCTTTACCTTCCGAAGAGCCTTCCACCACTTCGAAGACGTCCTCTCGGACGGCCAAATTCCTTCTTAACCATGTTGTTTGCTCTAGACAAGCACCGGCTATTTGCGAACACGATTCGATCAACTGAAACATTTATTAAGAACATCTAGCGGCCGTATTATTAATTATTATACAATAAACCATACAAGATAATAACCTTCGCAGATACATCTTGCAAATCTTTGATATCTTTCTTCTCTTGCATAGGTGGACACTTTTGTACATATTCATTCAGTATAGCCAGCAAGAGAAATTGGGCAGGTGCTGTTAGCGATAGACCATCCTTTAATAAACTGAGCAAGGATGCCCAAGACTCGATAAGCGACTGCGACGTGTTACTCTGCATGTAGACATATAGTAATTCTAGCACTGAGACTTCCAATGAAAAATCTTGCTTAATTCCATGTATCGGCGGTGGCGTTTTCACTACTTGATGCACGGTGTGCACCAAAGTGTCAATGGGCATAACGCGAATCGCACTAACAAGATGAACCATTACTTGCTGGTTGGGACAGGCTTCTGGAAGTATCTGCACCGAAACAAATTGCAATTCAAAAAGCATTCTTTCCGGTAACACTATTAGCTATTTCTTATCTTATTTATCTTTTTTTTTTAAATTAGATATACAATGTCGGTTACCTTCTTTAATGCAGCGGATGGTTGGCGTCTTTCGTGCCAGGCAACTGCGACTGCAGCCAAGAAATTGGCTCCGTGATGGAAAGAGATTGGAGACAGGAGTTCCAACAATTGATATTTGACTATTCTCGGACTACCTACCACACAACTGGCTTGCTCGCTGTATGATATTAAAAGGATATTGCATTAAAATAATATTATAATAATCTTCGTACATATTTGATTAAAAAATACAAATAAGATATACTTGTCTTTTGTTGCCAGAACCGCTTGCCATAAGGCAGACAATGATGCTATTATTCTTGGTAAATGACTTAATGCTGTTCTTCTGGCGTGTTGTTGCAGTTCGGTCGCACCAGTTTTATCCTTCGCTGTAGATAAATCCTGCGAAAAAGAAAATTTTGCCATTTTGTACCGAATAAATTAAATATCGACTTATTATATCACACAATTGATCGATTTTGTCCAACTAACCGGAGAAAGTGGACTGGGCATAAAGACATGTATAAGATTGTTGAATATCTGCCCGGGATTAGCACCTGGAATTCCCGTTTGTATCGTACCACTTAACGGTTGATTAAACGAGAATCCAATTTGTTGGGAGGTGTCCAATAGACAGTAATGTAGCAAATATGTCAAAGCCTCTAAATGTGTCACTGTATAATCTGCAGGCAAGCAGCACTCCACTGTGCTTATGTCTTGTAATTTCGATGTCAACGTCGCTTCTTCGCTGATGTAATACGACGCTAAGTGCTCAATATTGCTGCATAGTTGATGAATAACTGACGTTACAACAGATGTTAAAGACGGTCCCATAAAAGGCAGGCTGGACGTAACAAGAGTAGTCCAATGTTGATGAAGATGTCTCATATGATCCTACGAAATTGATATTCATACACGAATCACTTATTTTGACCGATTATCACTCGCTTAATCAAATCAGTTCGTAATTTATACAATATTTATAAATTAAAAACATTATATATAATTTAATAAAATATATTATGCTTTGGTTACTTTGTTTAATAAATATGCGTAAACTTTTGAATCGATCTGACAATATACACTGAAATAAATTACATACAAGTTGCAGGGCGCTAAGAATACTAGCAAGAAACATCGGTTGCTGTGGTATTGCTGCTCCAGAGACGTATTTCAAACTGTTCCCGATCAAGTTTGATGCCCGTGTCGGCGAACTTGGTATGGATGATGTCGTCGAACTAATTTCCTCTCCTTTTTGATTACTACACTGATGCTCCAACATAATTAACGCTAACAATAACCTTGGAAAATAATAAATCGATTGTTACAAAAATTACACGAGTGCAATTGAAATTAGTTTTAATAATAATACAAATTTTGGATAGTTTCATCAGTCATGGATTAGTAAAATATTCTTGTTGGATTTGTCATGTATTTACCGTAACAATTGTATCTGGAAAGCTTCCGTATGATCGCTTGCTCTATATTTACATTTGTTAACATCATTGTCGATAAACGGATCATTAAACAATACAATTTCTTCAGTAAATGTGAAAACATCCTCGTTCTCCTTGTGAGCGTTCTTCATACTCATAACACTGGACACAAGACAGTGCAGAGCAACTTTTTGTACTTTACATTTAGTCAGCAAGTCAACTATGTAGCAGCTGAAGCCTTTCCCAGAGTCGCGGACAATCGGGATTAACTCAGAAAATATTAGCGTCAGTAACTCTGTGCTCGCAAGTTGTACCTGTATGGAAGATATTTCTGTTAATGCTAACAGAATTAACGGTATCCATTAAAACCAAAAAGAATTAATAAGTTTAATACAAAAATAAATATTTAATTAAAAATTTTCTAACACTCCTTAAGCATTTTGTATCTTTCTCAAATGTACTTCCTTTTTTTAAGACATTAAATTAAGATATATTTTTTTAAATCGGACACACACCTGACGATTACCCGCGATCTCTTCGTAAGTAAGTCTCATTTGCCCCAGATTGGGATAGTAGCTTCTTGCAAAATACAGGCATACGCTTATCAATACTTCCAGATACATGCTACTCCTGTAAGCCGCTATGAATTCCGTGTTAGCTATATCACCATGAAAGTTCCTGCCAAAAACACTTTTCCTATGTCTCGCTAACAAGTTTAACAACACTGTGTTTTTCGTCGCGTTCGTTACACCGGTCGTCGCTGCGCAACACAGAAACATTCGCATATTCGTCAAGAGTTCGTTTCTGAGGGTACGCAGAGCGTAAAGAGTTCTGGCCGAATCGTACACCCCGCAGTAGAGCAACATGTGTGAATGAAGATTATGAACACCCAGGCCGACATTTCGATTAGTTTTCGCGTTATTTTGCGGAACTTCCTCCTGCAAGATAGAAAATATTGAAAGAATATTACGACATTTATAATTTCGCCAAGTAAGTTAAATAACAAGATACTTGCGCTTTTAGGTGGTTCTGCGATGTCGCACAATTGCATCGCGCGATCGAGCACTTCGTTCAGAATCTCTTCAACTATACTGATGCTGCTGGAATTGCTGAAGTACTCTTCCGCGGTGGTGCTGACATCCAGTTCGCCGTCGTCGTCGTCCATCGTCCAGCTAGGCACCTCCGCGCTCGCTTCGAAACTGCCGATATCATGATCGTAATTCGCGCTGAACTCGTTCGTGCTGTAATATCTGCCCTTTATGATAGTGCCCGCCACCTCCCTGGAACTGCCCGGCATTATGGCAGTTTCCTTCTTTTGTTTGGACTGTTTGTGAGTTACTTCGGGACTACTCGAGTCCAAGCTATTCGTTATGGAATCCGACGACGAATCGACATCATCGTTCAACTTCTTGAAGCTACTTTTATCCTTCGCCTTCAAGCTGGAATTTGTCGATTCGAAAAGACTTTCGTCTAAACTGGCAGTAGAACCTTTGTCAAAATCAGTTTTCTTGAAACGGGTGGCATTTTTCAACAACTCCGTCGTTAAGTTTGCTTTGCGCATACTGGGCAGCGAGTCGTCCTCCGTTAAAGAGTCGTTCGAATTCTCGTTACAGTTGATCGAGAGAGGATTCACGAACACTGAAATCTTCCTGTTGCCGGATATACTGGGCGGCACCTCGAGTTCCTTCATAAACTGATTTCTCTCCGTGACATAGTGATTGCAATTATCACCGGTCGCCAGCGTTGTCACCGCGAAGATTCGTTTTATCTTCACAGGATTTATCGCTGGCTTCTTCTTCTTGCCCTTCTTCCACTTTTTATCCTCGTCCACGTTATCGCTCACGTGATATATCACATTACCATCGACCGAACTGATCGCGTAAATTTTCGCGGCACCCTCCGTGTCATCCTGAACCTCCGACTTCTCCTCCACGGGATCGTTCTTCGTTAGGACGGTATTACTATGTTGTATACTCACATGCAGGACGCTCATACGACATGTGGATGGATCCAATAATATTGTCAGCAGGGGATCTATTACGCGCGATATGTCGCCGCGCATCAAGGAATGTAGCAGCCACGATTGAGCCTGCAGCTTTAACGGCGAATTATCCGCAAGCTGAAGATTGTCTAATATTTTCAACAAGGATCTACGCAACACAGCAGAAGACAAAAGTAATGCTTTATAAAAGTCATTATTACACAACTGGACAGATACTAAAAACTTTTTTACTTACTGATCAAAAATTCTGAGACAGCCACGCAACCTTGGATTTGTTTCGATCTCTCGTCCTAAATGCCACAAGGTAGCGAATCTACCGAATGCCTCGATCCTCTTCTCGGGATTCTCAGAGGTGAGCGCGGATCCTATTAAGTCCTCGACTGCGTCGCAGGAATCGTATAAAGCGTGATGCAATTCGTGCAACAGTTCTACGCAACGCATTCTGAATTTATGAGCGGGAAGCTCACCCAAATGATTCCACAAGGAATGTGCCAATACCTTTATATTAAAAATAATTCTGTTTAATATTTTATTTTTAATTAGACATCAAATGCAGAAATATTACCAGGGCATACCTGAAACACATTAGTATATTGCATCAAATAAGTTACGTGCCATTGCTTCAATAGGGGCACAATAATAACCGTCGTCACACCCTCTCCACTCTTCGGATGTGTCTCGACGTCGTTATGTGCCTTCAACAATGCCACCAAGTCCAGTAACGTGGCGATGCTCGTTAACTGTAACGCAGGTTGGTTCTGCAACCAGCAGGAACAGACTATTAAAACTTTCAACCAATCCGGAAGAACATGCTCGAATTTCGGTTCCTCCTCCACGAGTACGTCGTCGCCAGGCAAAAAGTATTTCGGAAATGTGGACAGTTCGACGAACAAGCTGGACGCTATTTTCATGGCCTCGATCCACTCTGAGTTCGTCGCTATATCGAGGAATAGGTGAAAAATATCCAGGCACTTGGTATCCTCGGTTACGGACGTGTCTTGACTGAAGAATCCGGAGTCGTCTATGTTTAATCTGGAATTTAGCAGGAATTCCAAATAACGCATTCTCTCATCGAAACTCTTTCTCGGACAAGATACCACTAAATGATCGAACATATCCTGCACCGTTCTCTCCCTGCTAAGTATCCGGTTGCTAATTAATTTAACGTAAAATATCTCGTATTGTCGGAGGCACTTTTCCAACATAGAATGTTGTGCCTGAAACGCCGGAGATGGTCCCCTACACAAGGATCCCGTCGATCCCATCGGAGTAACATCTTTAAACTGTTTTAACGTGGAAAGATGGCTATCTGAAGATAGATTTTTTGACAAAGAGATTCCATCGGTGTCGATGCAGCTCGCTTTGATATCATCCATGCTTTTATTTCTAGGTAAAGGTTTCGTATCTTCGCTCACTATAACAGATATACTACTACCATCGGCTTGTATAGTATACGTGTCGCTTAATTTGGAAGTGCTTTTGCTTCCCTTCTTCTTCGACTTCTTTTCGCTTCTTTTAGTGGCACCGCCGGAATTGGCTCTTCTTCTTGTACTTGGACTTTTCTCTACGAAGGAGATACCGGATGCGTCGGGTTTGTTCAATTTGCTATCCGACTGACTCTTCTCTAAAGGAATTGCTGTCAGGGAATTATCGCTGGGAACTGTAATGTTATTCAGAGACGTGTCCAACTTGGTATCTATTTCACACTTATCCGCATGAGCTGTTATCATTGTTGGTTGCACTTTTGACAAAATCTTGCCGCACAATTTCAGGCTTTTCGAGATCTCCATTGGGGACAGAATATTACTGTGATATAAAAGCTTGCTGGTTATTTCGTAAAATAAGCCAGGAAGATGTTCAGACGGCGTGTCTATAAACGCGTCCAATGAAACAGTCTCAAGTAAGAATTCCGTTAGCACGCATACTTCCACGAGATTCGGCATTCCACTACCGACCGGTCTTACAATCGCGTCTTCAATTGCGATTAGCGTCTTAGCTCTAATATTACAGGCTTTCTCAAACAAATGCCCGCAATGTATCCAGATGTACGACGGTTCCAAAGTTGAGAATAACAGATTCGCAGACTTTACAACTTCATTCGCTTTCGGTGCGTGACTTGACATGGATTGTTTGCATGCATTATAAAATGTCCTAAAATGTATCACGCGATTATTAAAAAACACATTGAAAAATAGTTGCAATTTCAACAGCATTGTTTTTATTTTATAATGTAGCACAGACGATCTTACCTAAATACTTCAAACAGAATGTCATCCAAAATTATTGGTCCAATATCCACTTTATCAAGTAACGAGACAAGTATCCTATATGGCTTCAGATCTTGCGAATTTTCTTCGCACACTTCTTTAAGTAGATATTTTATCGCTTCGACTAGCATCTCCTTCGAATATATATCAAAATACGTTACATCCTCTTTAGTGTCTGTAGTTGCACGGTTCTTCTTCTTTAAAATCGATGTGCTTACTTCGGTGCCCAACAGCCAAGCAAACAAACGTCTACAATGATAGAAAGTATATACATATAAAATAAAGATTTGAATGAGAGTATCATACATTGCATTCTTCCTTACCTGTTTAAGCTCATGTCTCTTCGCAATATAGTAACTAAAGCAGCTTTTATTAACAATATCATATCTTGATGCGTCAATTGACTGTTGTGTATAGGAAAGCCTATCAATAGAAAGTCCAGTGCACTTCGCTGCACTAACACCGAAGTATCTTGCACTCCAGCACATAAGGCTGAAATCTTTTATAAATCGGTACATTAGAGGATCAAATCTTAAGATATACATCTAGCGTTTAAACGCACAATTTTTCTTACCATAATTTTAGTATTAGTACCCATAATATATTTTTGCTCCTCCATCGATAGTTTCTTGTTGAAATGTGCTAGCACAAATGATATCGCGGGTAATCGAATGCCAGAGTTTGAAGCCAAGCAGTCCCAGAGGCATGCATAAAAGTGTTCCGCACCCACACCCTCGCACACTTTCTCCAGTAAGGAATTAGTTCTGGTAAAATAATACCCCATGAATTTATATTTCTACTCACAAATCTATATATTATTTACGAATATACACAAGGAATGCCGCAAAGATAATAACGTAGATTGCACCTGTCAAAATGATCGGATCCATCTTCTAGGCCCAAGAGGACGCCGCTTAAAAAACCACTTAATCCTGGTCTCAACCTTTCGCCGAGTGGTACAAAGTGTGTCTCATATACCGTTAACAACGATGGTCTGACATTCATAGCAGCGTGACCCAGTAATGGAAATAGCCCTAATCAAGGACAGACGAATATATAAAATGCATCAAAGTAATCTGCACAATTATTTATCCTACTCAATGCATATACTCACCTGCGCTATAGATAAAGAGCTCATGGCTGAGCCTATTAGTGCCCATACACTTAAAAATAATGTCGTACGTCTCTAAAGCTTTCAAGTGAACACCAGAAGGTAACGCCGGATGCATGCATTGGGCTAGTCTCTTCGATATTTTGATTCTCCTCGGAATAACAGGAAACTTCATATGACTCAGCAACACCTTGTTGAGCTTTCCCAAGGCAGAAATTAAATCTGCCCATTCGCTCGTGTACTCGAAGCTCTTCAAGGCCTTGTCGACGGCAGATACATAGCTATATGACAAATACAACATATCGCAATAAGCTTCCTAACCAGAATCGTCATGTACAAGTAGTGAAATGCAAATCGTTATGTTTACTATGAGCCGCATGTGTCGGCGATGCTAAATGTGCTAATCTAATCGTCATATCCTCTACTTACACCCGATACTTCGAGTCCTTCATCAACTCGTACTCCTCCAGCGCGATGGAACCCATTGCTGCGTTTTGCTCTTTTGCGACTAAACGAACTACGACGCGACGATGCTGTTCCTCCACGTCACTTTACATGATTCCGGGTCTACCTCACAAACCAAAATGAGTCACGGCGAGGTCCCAATTACGTTGCGGGCCTTATCGTGCAGCGCATCGTGTTCAGATAAGACGGGTACCGCGGTACCTGGAAAGCAATCCTCCGCGTTACCACGGGAGCCTTCGCGATCGCGCGTGTCTCCGTCCACGGTCCACGTTCGGGGTTGCCGAGAAACAGAAATTACCCTCTCGCTCTCTCTCACCGGACTAGCGAGCGTCCGCGGGGTCGGACTGGACCGCGGTCGCTCATGGTCGCTCGCGTCTACGCGGCTGTGTTTACACACGAGCCGAACCTATCGTCGGCCCGTTATCGGCTTGGTTATCTCGTCGCGCGGCCGCCGATCCCCCGCCACGATTCAGCGGCTATCCACCGTCGACGTACCCGCGAGCGCGACGCTCCCCCAGGTCCGAGCCTCGGAATCTACCCGCGTCAAGGTCCCCGCAAGGAATCTTCCGACCCGACGTCGATCTGGGACACGTAGCCGACAGCCAGTAGCCTGAGGTCTCAGCTGTCCTCCAACCCAGCTGTCTCCTGCGAGACCGTGTGGCGCGACGCGCGCTTCCGATCGGATTATTCCGATTCCCCGATTCCCCTGGATTTCCCCCTCGCGATCGAGAGAGATCGTGGAGACTGACGACTCGCCGCCGGCGCGCCACCGACGGACGGCTCGGCCATCGTAAAATTCAAGTAAGTGCCAGATCCTCATGAGCGGTCACGCGCGCGTGTACGGAGGAGCGTCGGGGAGGAGTTTGTAGCGAGACGATGCGAGTTCCTTCGACGAGGCGTTTCACGACAGCCCGCCTCGCCGACCGCCGTCACGCCCGTCTAATCCCGTAAAATCCCCACAGACAGGTTATGTGAGACCCGAGCGCGAGTGGATCGCCCCGGAGACGCGAGACCCCCCGAGAGACGTACGTCGACGAGTTATGGTGCGCCCCGACCCTCCCTCGTGAGCGTCCCGGAGACCTTGATGGAGCGGAACGGCGCCAGGGAGATGGAGGAGCGCCGGTGCATCCGGGACACCGGGAGGGCCCTGAAGAAGTACGGGAGCACGGCCAAGCACATGACGCGGACCGAGAGCTTGGTGAAGCACACGGTGTGCCCTACGGACACCCTCCAGGGAATAGCACTTAAATACGGAGTCACGGTACGGCCCCGTCCACTCGCATCGTCCTCTCATTCGTGTGTCTACTAGCGAATTCGTTCACCCGCGCTGCATTAGATTAGTGCATGTTAAAAACTGCATACATGAAGTTATTTAAGTATAGAAGCATATAAATAATTTGAACGATTATACAAATAGTCAATAATGATATCATATTGTTTAGCAGATTACGCAGTAATGATTTCGTCGTTTAAGTGATTGTGGGTGCTTTCCAGCAACGTACACAGACGACACTGTGTAACACAGTGAATCATTTCATCCTTGTTGTTTGCCAATGTTAAACAAGGATGAAATGATTCACTGTGTTACACAGTGTCCTTGCTGGAAAGCTCCATGTATTATACCATTGCGTTTAGATATGTTCATATGTGACAGCCTTTAATGTGCATTAATCCAGTGCAAGTGATCGAATTCGCTATTACATATCATTCATTTGTTATAATAACGACATACTCAAAAATTGTCACTTTTGAATTGTTTGCAAAAAAGAAGGGTCTTTAGAGTTCTTATTACTGGTAGAACGACATAACTGAGCTTCTAAGATTGAAAAGAGAAAAGAGATAGTATAAAAGTCAAGCTCGTGTATGCAAAGCAGATTGGGAAGGTTGAAGGCCAAGGAACGAGCATAAAATAATAGAGATGTTTATATAAATAAATAAATAATTTAATTTAATATCATAATTTAATCGTCAAAGAGAAAAGAGAATTTTACATCGAGAGTGTCATAAGTAAAAAAAGGTTGCTTTTAACGGTTTATTTTTATAGTAGGTGAGAATTTAATAGACTGAATGAAGAGCTAATACTTTTCTACCTCTACAATCAGTTATTACACCAAAATCATTTAAAAGTAATACTTTAATGGTTCAAAACATTCAAGGAACTTTGTTTTTTGAGTTATGTCGTTGTTGTAGCAGATGAGCGATATGTATCGTTTCAGACAACGTTTCACATTGCTCGAGGCAAAAAATTGTCATATCTAATGTAAAATTAATGTTTCTGATTCTTGCAGACAGAACAAATAAGAAGGATTAATAGATTGTGGGCGTCGGATAGTTTATTTTTACGGGAACATTTGCTTATTCCCGCCAGCGCGGAAAGTCCCGCCTCTGTGTGTAATGATGAATCGGTAGCTTCTGAGGAGCACGATGTCCCTCCAAATGTAAGTAAAGTAACTTGGCAGGAGTCATCACCGATCGTTATCTTGCTTCGATAGATATGCCTTAGGGCGCGGCCAGACTATGCGCGTTTTACGCGAATATTCGTGATTCGAGTCATGTCATCCTTGTTGTTTATCAAATGATGAACAAGGATGAACGATGCTCGAATCACGAATATTCGCGTAAAACGCGCATAGTCTGGCCGCGCCCTTACAGATATATTAAAAATGAATATATTATATTTTGCAGATATCTAGTCCTTCTTCGATATCATCATCTATTGGTGATGACAGTTCAGTTAATGACTTCTTAGCTAAGATGGATTCCTCGATAGCGAATGCCAAGAAAGAAGTCAAACGCGCTCAAGGGAACAGTGAGTAAGTTATTTTCTATGCCTTATATGCATTCGATAGAATCTACATATTTTCAAGCGCGATTTTTTATGTGAAAAGTACTGGTGATTTGACAAAAATATAAAAGGCAAGCTTCTGCAAAATAAATTCAAGTCTAAACACATTATCAAGAAATATTAAATTTAAACAACGTTATCTTTATAAAATATTTCCTATCTCTATACCTTATCTGTATAAAATATTTTTACAGATTCTGCACCGATGGCAATGACGTTTATGTACAACGACGGCGTGGGTCTGCTAAATTACGAAACTCATTTCCCACCACATCGAATACCTACTCGACGTCCTCCTCTGATTCCGTCAGACCTGTGTCCTCTAGTGATATGCATAACTTTCCAACTGCTGTAGTTATGACGCAAGGAAGAAGAGTAAAAACTTCCTTACAAAGACTTGAACAGCAGCAAGACGAAATGTTCCAGTTGTAGCGTCTAAGTTTCATTGGGCTGTAATATCCTGTGTGTCGACTGTTATTAAAAAGCTTCTAGGAAAGGATGTACTGTATATCAATGCGAATAGAGGGTTGCTTTTCACGTCTGACGTTGGTTGATCCAATTATATATAGTTTAATTTAACATCATCGCTCTCTTTTATGTCGAAAGATCGTTCGTATCCCATAGCTGGTCTAAGCAATATTCTTACATAATGATTGCACTATTGCTGTATCCCAGCTTTACGACCTTTTTTCGTCGTAATGATATCATGAAGAATGGATCAACTAACTTTTATACGTAGCGCTAAACTGTTTTACATAACATTGCTTAGTGGACCATATGTGCCTTGAATATAAAACTCTACGTTATGTAAGGGTCCTTTTCATGCTTCGTTTTTGCCTGGTTAAGTTGCATAAAAATTGATGTGTTTTTTTTCGAATATTTTTTTCTTTTTCTTTTAGTTTAAACCACTGTGATGAACCATCTAAAAATTTGGCGAAAAACCAAAAACAGCTTTAAGAAAACTGTTATTATGTAGTGAAAATGAATAGTGCAAAACTATAAATATAAACAAAATATAGAATCTACTTATCTGAAACGCGACTTCTTAAACTAATTGTTATATTTATTATAATGAAAAAATATATATTTTATTTTCTCTCTTAGCTACTTTATTATAAACATTTTTTTCACAAGTGATGAAAAATATATCATGTATACAATATTTTTCTAATATTAAATATATATAAATGTTATCATTGTTTACAAAAATCCTAGGAAAAAATTATCATGTGTAAATTAAAGAAAGGGGCAGAATGCACCTGACATTATTAAAACATTTGATCGATTAGTTCAATATTAATTCTTAGCTGGACTAAGCTTTCTACAACTAATATTGAATTCATTGAAGTAATATTGAATATTACTAGAACATATTTTTTAAGTAACATTTAATCAATATTTGAATATATTTCATTTAAAAAAAGTCGACGAATTCTTCATAAAATATCATAATAGAAAAAATCACAGAGAATCCAGAAATTTAAGAAAATTCACTTTAAAATAATGTTATAAATGACATCATTTTTAATATCGCAAAGCGATTAAAATTAGAAACTAGCAAATTAATTTTTAATATGAACACTTCCACCTAAACATAGCTACACATTGATATACATTGTACATCAAATCTATATATGTCCAGTTTTGTACATAATCTAAAGGAAAAAATCCCTATTTTACACTGTACATACAGTAAATAGCAGCACTGGTTAACAATGTTGTCTGTAATTAATATCATGCAGTATCATTTCATTGTAAAAAATATATATAAGAATGTAAGAATATAAGAATGTTATATAAATTAAAATCTCTGATGCATCCTCGCCACTATATATATATATATAGACACAAGTATACATAAGTTGGGAAAGATGTAACTAAATAATGTAAATACGAATTAAAAATAAAAAAGATCTAATGCGAATAATAAAAGTTTGGCTAGCAGTTATATTATTATTCATAGCATAACAAATGCTGTAAAAAATAATTTATATATTATTCAAAATAATAGTTGTTATACAACGTGACTTACAAAATACAAGAAGAACCATTTCTGCAGAAATATATTTTTCACAATTCACTATTTAAGTTATGGAGGTAGTTCTTAGAACTATACAATATAATAAAAAATATATATATTCATATATACACAAAACAGACAATATATATGCGTAGAAGTTCTGTCTTTACTTATTGTTTTAAATTGTCACATAACATGTCTATTTTAGAATTAACTATCCTTATGGGAGGCCTTACATATTTGTCGCAGCAACACTTTAGCTCATTCACAAAGTTGAAAGATCCTAAGCGACTGTTGCAATATGGACAATGTAACTTTCCCTTGGTCCAAGATTCCTTAAACAAATAATCATCTAGATTCGTATTTTATATACATATACATGTATGTTTTGAAAATCTTAACAAGAAAGATATATACTTGATCGATGGCATCCATAATCCAATCTGGTACATTCTCCGGAATCATATAGGAACAGCAATCGGATTCATCCGCTTGGCACTCCAAATCCATTGCATGCTGTTTTACTTTGTGATGCACATTAAACAAGACAGAATCACCCTTGAAAAGGGATTTACAGCAATGCTTGCATCTCACTTCCATGATACAAAGCAACAATGCAGAGATCTGAGGAGTAATTATTGTTATCAATTTCGTTGTAATTAATTGACAAGAATGTCTTATAAAATGTCAGATACAAAATAAAGCTTATAATATTGCATTATAAAAGCTGTAAGATGACAGTTGCACAGCTTACTAAAATGCATGCAGTATATAGCTCAAATTATTTTAACATCAGTTATTTTAATAACATATATTATTATCAGAACGTACGTTTCTCGAAATTATGCTTCATATACAATTAAAATTTAAAAAAAAGAAATATAAAATTGCAGTAAATATCTCAATCAAATCCTGCAACTTTTCTCGTGTTTGATAGCTGCAATAGGAACATAACCTAATCAATACTTGACGGATGGATCGTGCACTATTGCGATAAAACCGTCATTTGTCATCTAAAAGAAAGAAGAAAATTTTCGATACGTTTTATATAAAAAGGTAAAGTAAAATCACAAATAATCGTATATGAGAAATATTATTATTTATTTTAATAGGGTAGGAAGTAATTCGGGAGGCGATTTTTTTAAACAAACTTGGTATGTATTGCCTGTCTCACTGTCGTTACATTAACATGAAAATGAAATCCACCATATATTATTTTCGAAAGTTTGCGGAATGCAACTGGCGGAAATACACGTCTAAATGTCCATTTCCACCGATGTAGATTAACTTTAATCTCGGTTTAATTTATTCTGTAGCTTTTTCTAGTTCTAAGAATTAAAAAAAGATAAAGAGTAAGTTGGACCGAGATTAAAGTTAATCTACATTGGTAGAAATGGACCTAATTGTTACAATACATCTTAAACTTAAAGATACAAGATACTTAATCATTAGAACGACATACACGATATCACAGATATCGTTTGTATATGTTTAAGTAATGGGTACGTTCAATCCTCGCCCGCTGGTATTGCGTCTTCTAACCTTTTGACAAACTTTACACGCAATTCAGTCACATTGTCGTTCTTGAGCTGATCCTGTACAAACCAGCAGGCAATCTCCATTTGCACCATTTCGCAGGCTCCTCTGAGGACGCCAGGCAGTATGTTACAATATTTCAGGTTCGAATAATTATCCGGTAATTCTACGAATTCCGTTAGCGGATTCGTCTCGAAGCACAGAGAGAATTCATCGCCGGCCGGGCTCCAATTCGTGATCGACGGCGTTATGCCGAGGAATATCTTGAAGCCGCTTTGAATCTTCTCCGCCGTGTCCCTGAAATCGTAGCATCGGCCGGAGCCGGTCCGCGCCAGAAAGTCCTCTATCAGCCGTATGCCAATGTTGTATCCCATTCTCTCCAGCTGCTTGTTAACGTCCTCCACGTTTTCATAATCCTGGAGCAACTGGGCCACGAGCGAACCGTAAGTCAGGGTGAACAGTTCAGAGTTCTATAACATGTAAGAGAACGATGTTAGTTGTAGCTTCGATTAGAGGCCAACAAAAGTCCAAGACATGGATGTATGTACCTTGAAATTATATCTATTAACAAGCCAACCAAATTCAACAGTTAGTCTCATTGCAATTCTGATTTATCGTTTACTCTTATTAATTATTACCGATTCTTATGGAACAATTGTCAATTATCTGGATTAAGAAAAAATATATCTATAAATTGACATTTTCTTTTTAAATGATTCTTTTCAATTGGACTCAGCGATATGTATGACAGACTCCTGAATATTGATTGCAACTAATTTTACTAATTAATTCTGAATAAACTCAGAGCCATCAACCAAGGAGGACCTCAGCAAAGGTCGATATTGATGAGGAATCTATACAACATTTACATACATTGGTGAGTCCAATTGAAAGGACCTGTTTAAAGGGAAAACTGTCAATTTATCGTATATACATTCATGCCTTAGACTTGTATTGGCATCGATTTGAAATTATATTTATTAATAAACCAAATTTAACAATGTTAGCCTCGTTGCATCTCTGATGCGTTAATTATCATTGATTCTTACAAAACAACTGTTAATCACCGAGATTTAGAACTACTCATGATTACAATATATTTATTTTTAGTATTTAAATATTATATATATATGTATATATATATATTTGAAAAAAAGGAAAAGAGAAAAGTTGATCAAAAGGAGAGAAATTGATCAATTTAATCATTTCAATATTGCAACAAAAATCTCAGAAAATCCACCGTTAACAAAACAGTAATAATATTTGATATAGTTAATAATAGTAGTAATTTTTATAAAAGATTACAAATAAGTTATTTTTACTGTTTTAGTAGTTTTAATGTTAAAAAATGTATCCTAAAAGATACATCCTATAAAAGGATACATGGCCATAACCTCGAAATTCCGTTCGATACTACCTTTGTATTCGAAACAGACGTAAAAGTATCAAACAGACTCTACTAACGGCGAACTAATGTTGCATAAATATTTCGTGATAAATAATGTGAAACACTTGCCACTTTTTTTGCGTCGAGTTTCGTTCCTGTTCGTGACATGTTGACAGTTGGCGATGAACGGCCCTATTGATGTTGAGCAGGTTGAGCCCGTTGAGCTACTAATTGACAACTGTTTATATATATGGTGCGTATGTATATGTATATTATATATTATATCTGTTTACAATCAAAGAATGCAAAGTTCTGAATGAGCATCGAAGAGATTTAAATAATTTTCATGTCCCTCGATTTATTTTTATATTTATTGCAAGTATCGAGTTATCATTTGGTCTGTTCTTTTTAGCTGCACTTCTGAACTAGTGCAATAAGTTAGAATGAGACAAATATATTTTCTTTCATTTTAATAACTTGTTGCCCTAGTTCAGAAGTGCAGCAAAAAGAACAGACCCATTATAAGGTTCCGCTTTTATCGAATATTTATCCGTTAAAAAGCGGAACAGCCTTATAAAAAGATAAGACGGCATATACATTTTCCTAGTAATAATTTTTGTGCAATTCTTAACTCCTTTCAGATACTTTAATTAGAATGAATATTATAGATTTTAAAATTTTTCGTCTGTCTGATTGTAATATCAATGCGAATTTTTAAAACTGCGAGCGCGGAGTAGCATACGAATCGTCAAATCGAACTTGCAAAATGCAGCGCAAGTCGTATTCGTAATATTAAATTATAGAATGTAATTGAAGTTCGGAGCGTTCTTGGGGCGAAAATTAAAATGCGTTTTGTACCAAAATGTACAAGTGCGAGGACAATCTCTAAGATCCCTGAAAGTAAAAAAAAATAGTTTATTGAGATTCGAGATCCGGCAATGGCTGCGTTCAGCAGAAAAAGCAGCTTTGCAACTGTTGTAAGATTCTTTAATATGATTAGTTCTTGCCCTTGGTTCCTCCTGGATCTAAGTGTATAAACCAATCATATTAAAGAATTTTACAACAGTTGCAAAGCTGCTTTTTCTGCTGAACGCAGCCAATGCTCCGTTCAGCGGGAAGTAGCAGCGCGTACTTAAAATATATGCTCTGCTTTAAAATATATACTCGATGAAAAACATGAAAACAGCTGACTACAAGGACATAGGAAACATTTGGCTCTGTTCGACCAAATATTCAGGCCTGTATTTTCTCCTTTATCCTTTAGGAGCTTATATACATATGTATATATGCAAGACAATTAAGATAAAATGAAGATAACTGGTCTAGTTTTTTGAAAAATAAACTTTATAGACTTTACATTTATTTAAATTTTATTAATTTTTTCTTTATTTATTTAAAAATAACATGTATATATATACTTAGTTTTATGTGATCATAGAAAATAGACTAAGAAATAGAGTAAAATACATTGCTTCTTTATTATTTATCTCTGGGAAAATGGTATCTTAAATATTCAACAGTAGCCTCAAGCAACCCATACAGCACAGAAATTGCAGCAACATTTCGGCAATATTGCAATATTGCTGCAATGTTACTGCAATGTTGCTGCAATTTCTGTGCTGTGTGGGAAGTTGATAAAAACTTTAA
This sequence comes from Aphaenogaster rudis, assembly GCA_003063815.1. Classification (NCBI taxonomy): domain Eukaryota; kingdom Metazoa; phylum Arthropoda; class Insecta; order Hymenoptera; family Formicidae; genus Aphaenogaster; species Aphaenogaster rudis. Next base: position 165,171 of record NJRL01000528.1, read on the forward strand.
TACACTAGAAAAAAATATAATGTATATATATGTATTTTTAAAAATATTTTATTTCTCGAAGTTGCACATAAAGCTCGATAGAATTAAAGAATGCGAGACGAAAGTAAGTTTTTTGTGCTATTTATTATGATCTTTAATGCGACCATTTCTAAAATTTCAGTGGGATTTGCTACAAGTGCTTCTGACTTTACTTTCTATGTGATTGTCTTCGAATATATCTCTAATAATATCGCGTTTCGGCTTTGCATGTGCAGGTAAGCCGCGATGTAGGTTCTCCATTATCTGCATTCTGTTCATGTTGTGATTCCTGAATCCTTGGCTTACGAACTCGATATTTTCGTTGTCATCGATGGCTTTCATTGTGGCCAATAATTTTTCCTTGTTAAAATTAATTATCTTCTTCCTATCACTCGCTTGTTTTATGTCTGCCACTTCGCTTTTCGCGCCATTGCTCTGCTCAGTCTGATGAGATACATGAACATTATTGGACAATGTACTAACATCTTCTAACGAAATATTTAATTTATTCTTTGTTTCTATATTGGCATCATTTTTATTTGATGTTTCTTCATCATTGCAGTATATCACACTGGCCATTTCGTCTGCTTTGGACGTAAGATGTTCTTTTTCCAAATTATGAACCACAGACTGATTACTCTCATCAGAACGGTTTATCGTAGATTCCTTTTCGTACGTTTGTTGTGAGCCCTTCTCGACTTTCTTCCTTTCCGAGCTCGGCACATTTTTCATTTCTTCATATGCATTGTCTGTATCATGATAAACCTTGCCACATGATACGTCAGTATGTGCCGGCTTATCTTCTAAATATTTTGTTCCTTCGTCTTTTGTACAATCTGCCTTTTTGAGGTCTGCGGAGGAATCGTCCATTCCATTACTTTCCAAATCTTGTCGTTTGTCCAGCCGTGTCTTGTTTGAGTTTAAAGATTGTTGAGGAACCTCTGTATCTTCTGTGTTGACGTCATCCGGAGTGCTATCAGATATCTTCTGTAACTGTGCACCCGGTAATCTCCCAACAGAATGTTCCGCCATTTCCAAAGTGTTGTATTCCAAATGAGAGATACCATTAAAAGATTTACTAAACTGCTCTTTAGCGTGCTTAGATAGACTGGTTTGAAAGCCATTGCTTTTATATTCAATGGAAGAATCTCCGTTTGTATTTATCTTTTCTTCGGAATCAATGTCAGAGCCACTGTCATAAAGATCATTGTTCCTATAATGTAATACTTTTGATTTACTCTTGTACTTGTGCTTCTGAAACGTTAAGTCTTTTGCTAGACGTGTGTTTAACTCTTCTTCCTCTTCCTCGTCGCTGTAGTCTGCTTTTTTCAACATATCGTCCAAAGTATCAGAGGTATCATCCGCGCTGTTAATTAATCTATAACAGATACAATAGGAGCACTGTAGTACAAAATCAGGGGATTGTTATATTAACACATTACAGTCCATTGTTATTTCATTAAAAACTTCGTTCAGAACCAGGCGAAATTTGAAACGAATGATGGAATTTTGAAATATTTTCAGCTCAAAAAGTCATAACTATATAATATTGTTTGGTTTATTTTTGTAACAATTAAAAATAAATGAAATATTTACAATATCTTATTTCTCTCATTTAACTATATAACAATTATAATTACATATTTATAAATTATTACATATTATGATATAATATTATATTATACATATCATATACATATTATACATATTATACATATTACATTAAAAAATATAAATTAAAAAATAATTTAATAGTTTTTTGTGTGATACTTGCAGAAGCATTCACCAATATGTAATGGAATTTGATAACTTTTGCACATATATGTTGATGGGTTTCTTATTTTAAGAGTTAAATTTACAATTTGTTATAACTCTTAAATTTGTAATTTTAATGTATTTTAAAAATAAAATTTAATTCATTGTATTACAAATATCCGTACATGGATCTTGCCTTAAGTTAAATGAAATGCAAATATGTGCACATGGACTTTGCCTTAAATTAAATAAAATTCGTAATTATGCACACACGGACTGTAATGTATTAACTATAATGCACAGATAAATATGCTACATAAAATGATTTAGTCATACAATGCTGCTTTACATGATTTCTCAGAAAATATTCTTGTTATATGCATACCTTGCGTACAATTCTCTAGATTTCTGTGGAGTATCGTAAGACTGAATGTAATATTCGCTAGCATTCCCACTTTCTCCATCATCGGACGAATAATCAAATTCAACCTTCAGTTCTTTTTGCAGCTTCTGTGAATTCTGATTTTTTATTCTGCTAAATAATTTTCTTAGTTTGCCGCTTTCACTTTGATCGTTATTTAACTCGTCTCTCTCCAGTATTGCTTTGTAATCTATTGATGTGACTTTTTCATCGTCACGCGATTTCGTTTCCGAATCTTTTGGTCTAAATCTTAAATCATCCATAGAATGCGCATTTTTACGAATGTGTGATCTTTGTAAACGAAACTTTCGTATCTGTTGCAAGCTTGTCATTGTTTCTGACTTTAGCTGATCTATTGAATGATTGTGATTAACATTACTCGTTGGCCGAGTTTTTTCATCATCATTGGATTCCAATATGTCAAGTGACGGCTGCAATTACATTAAATTTATAGAATCTTTGTTAATGTTTAATTATTTCACGCTTAATCATATACAAATTACTGTATCTTATTCTCACCAGATTATCCTTTGGCGTACCATTTTCACTTCTTTTACTTCTGCTAGATGCTTTAATTGGATTAGAGATGCTAAAATATAGAACATGCATATAAAAAATTTTCTTTATATATTATTAGACGAAAAGATGCATAAATATGATTTTTGTACCTGACATCTCTGAGATTTGTAAGAGAATGGCTACCTAGATTTTTCTCTTTGCTAGAAATTGGCAGTTGACCATTATAATATAATCTCTTTTCTCTATTGTCTAATAAACATTCTAAACTTTTCAATTTCTCTATTGTCTCTTGTAAGTTCTTCTGTGTCTCTTTGTGCTTAGAAATCTCGACATGTAATTGATGTTTCATGCTCTTAGTTTCAAGTGCAAGTTTCCTATGTAATAGCTGTAAAGGAGATATTTTAGCTAAAGCCGTAGCTTCATGACATGATCAGTGTTCTTTACTTTTGCTATCTACATAAATGTAACTTTTGAAAGTAAATGTTGGAAGTTACCTGTATAGTTTCTTGTTGCTGTAGCATTTTATAATTCATATCGGATAATTGTAACTGTAATTTTTCTCTCTCTTCGAGATTTCGATCTTTACTAAGCTGCAATAGATGCTTGTTTTGCGACTGTAAAGGAAATTTTTCAGAGATTCATATGAACGCACATTAAAAATGAAAAACTCACATTTTATTATATAAATATAATATTATACGAATGGCATTAATTGAGAAACTCACATTCGCAGAGTGAAGTTCATTTTCTCTTTCTTTCAGCAGGTTGCACGTGTCCTTATGTAATTCTTTCAATTTCTTATATTTTGTTTGAAGTACTCTCAAGTCTTCGTGATGCGAATTTATAAGTTTCGGTAGCTCGGCATTTGCTCCTTCGTAACGCCTCAACGCAGAATCCTGTCTTTTCTGCAATGCCTTTAATAATCTGTTTTCGTTTGCTAGTTCCTACAAGGGAATTGGTTTCGTGTTAGATGAATATCTCCAGTGTTAAGTAAACGTCGGCATATCTTCCACACTTACATTGAGATGATAGTGTGCGTCGGCTAATTGATTTTGTAATTGTTTGAAACGAAGCATTTTCGCTGACATCACCCTTTGCCCGAGAATACTTTTATTACTAGATTTTGGTTCATCCGACAGAGATTGCTGTTTGATGCTGCCTCTATATGGCGCACCTATACATGCACATACATAAGAAAATATTACAAAATAACGAATGTACTTTTAATAAGTCTTTATACAAACCAAGCAAAGGATTTAAACATTTTTTGTTCGATGGAAGTAACGTGTTTCTGCAAGGAGACAGCTTTTTGGATTCCAGCGTTGAGTCTTTTGGACAAGGCTTTGTTTTTCTATAATTTATATATATACATCATTTAAGAGATAAAATAAGTTTTTTTAATCTAAAATGCATATATTGAACTTTATAACATATCTTATATGTCTGTTTAATATTACGTCATAATTTATATTGATACTCTCAAAGTTTAGTTTACCTATTAATTGTTCTGTGCACATTAAGTTGTACTACTGGTAAGATAGAGGCTTCAGTTTGCATTTTATATTTATATGCAGCGTATTACAGCTCGCATTGTAATTGCATACAATCTATCTTTATATCAAATTGTCAAAGAACTGTCAAACGCTCATTGCAGGCTAGTCGGCGACCATAATTGTTTCAAATGGTTGTCAAGGCAACATCTGTGTAAGCATTAGTAATCAATGGTTTTCTTTAATCTAAAATAAAATAAATTTTAAAGTTAAAACATCTTAGACATCAAGATTTTTTTATTTATTATTTATTGTATTTCAAATTGGATCCATAATATACAGAAATTTTGACTTATATGTATATACACGTACATATATATATATATATATGTTGAATATATTTTAATGGCTTTTTTATTCTGCCTGAACACATTTCGCAATAATGATTCCATGAATATGTTGCACATTAAAAAAAGTATTATTTAATTAACATTTTCCAATCAAAGTGGAACTTACATAATTTACTGACAGAGAGAGAGAGAGAACCACTCATACTTTATTTACATTTAAATTGTATTTCCAGCAATATACATAAATTACATATTTTTCAAAGTTTTGTGTGATGTTACAAGTGAAAACATTTGGCACTTGTAGTTTTAAGTATGCATGTACGTACAAATTATTCCAAAAATAATTTGTATTACTGTATTGTTAATTAGCTGAAATAAAAATATATGCACAAAGAAGGTTATTTGTAATAACTTAATATTACAAGCATAACATTCATTTATTATTATTTAATATTAATATATACACTCTGACTTTGTAACAAACATTTTCACCTATCTTTAATATTTATATTTGTATGTACAGCACTGTACTTATTTTATTATTATCTGTAAAATTATTTTTATATGTCTCATACATCTGTTAAGTCTTAATTATAAAACAACCTTCGAGGTAATTGATTCCTAAAATGACTAAGACTTTCATTCAGTGTTATATGATAAATAGTATCTTTACCTAGATAACACTATCTTTAATTAAGTTGTTCAGCTTGACTTTTCTCTTTCTGTTCTTGAGATTTTTTCATGCCTAAATATTGAGCTTCCCACAATTTGCTATACAGAGAATTTGGTATAGATAACAATGACTCGTGTGTGCCTCTTTCGACTAAATCACCCTGATCTAGCACAAGTATATCATCAGCATCCATAACTGTCAATAAACGATGTGCGATCACGATCGAGGTCCGTTTTTCCGTCGCTTTACGCAGAGCATCAAGTATGTTCTGTAAAAAGAAATTATTTATTAAAAGGATATAAAGATATTGAAATAATACGACAAAATACAGTATTCTTGAAACTTACGTGTTCCGTAATGGAATCCAATGAGGAAGTAGCTTCATCGAAGATCAATATAGGACTGTCTTTCAAAATTGCTCTGGCAATTGCAACTCTTTGTTTTTCTCCTCCGCTTAATTTCAAACCACGTTCTCCCACGGGTGTATCGTATCCTTGCGGCCATTTCAGGATTGATTCGTGTAGATTTGCCATTTTTGCAGCTTCGAAAACTTCGTCGCGTGATTTTCTCAAATTACCATAGTGCAGATTATAAAATATACTTTCGTGAAAAAGTACCGTATCCTACAATTTTGTTATTAACATCTTATTAAAATGTCGCAGTATTTGCGCTGTTAAAATAATTAACTTTTATTATCAGGACGAAAGAAATCGACAAAATATATTGATTTTACCTGTGGCACGATTGAAATGCAATATCTGAGGTCCTCTAAATCGACATCTCGAATGTTATGACCATTGATGTAAATATTGCCACTCTGTGGTTCAAAAAATCTATACAGCAATCTCACAATTGTAGTTTTGCTAAAATGAGAAAAGGCTGCATGAAGTAATCCGTATTATCAACAATTATTGAATATTGGTGAATTTATAATCAGTGATCTATGTGTTAAACAATTTATATATACCTAATACCTTACCCACAACCAGATCCTCCAACAATAGCAACCTTCTTGCCACTAGGTATAGTGAACGATACGTTTTTAAAAATAGATTTTCCCTCAACATATTGAAAATTTACGTTTCTAAATTGAATATCCGATGAATCTGCCGTCACGTGGAATCTTAGTGCATTTTCTTTTGACTGTTAATAAAGATTCAAAGAATAATTTAATTATTTGCAAAGTATAGATTATACAGATTATTTTATATATATAGAATAGATGAGACTCTTAATGCTTTGCATCCAAATAATCTTACTTTAATCGCAGTGTCCGTTGTCATGAGAGTAAACATAGTTTGCATGTCGATAAAAGCTTGTCTCACTTCTCGATAGACAGAGCCTAGGAAGCCTAAAGGAACTGAGAGTTGGAATAACAAGGCGTTCACCATCACTAAATCACCAATAGTCATAGTACCTACATATAAAAGAAATAAACATAAAATCAATATTAATTTTTCCTATAAATATTCTACAACTTGATTTTAATTAAAGTAGCAACTACAATGTAATCACCATTTACGATATTTTGTGCTGCTAGTACCATGATGAGGCTCAGCGCACTGCTGAAAATGGCATTCTGCCCAAAGTTTAACATCGCTAAGCTCGTGCTAGTCTTGAGGGACGACGTTTCATATTTTTTCAAAGACTGATCGTATCTTTCCGCTTCGAAGTTCTCATTATTAAAATACTGAGGCAAGGAACATATATATAATTTTTACATCTCTTTAAAACGAATTTAAACGAAATTTATGCTTTGCTACTGACTTTTACTGTTTCGTAATTGATGAGCGAATCTATCGCTTTATTACCCGCTTCGTTTTCCGCTTGGTTCATACGTATTCTGAATCTGGTACGCCACTGTGTAACAAATAACGTGAATATGGAATAAACGCCCACGCAACCCAACGCTACGGCCGAGTATTCCGGTCCACATTTTATCCCCAATATTGCACTAACTAATGCTAATTCGAATACTGTAGGCACAATGTTAAATACCATGGCGTTTAAAACGAAATTAATACCGCGGCTGCCACGATCGATTGTCTGAAAAAGGTAAATGTTTTTCAAACTGTAGCACATAGTTTTCTTAATATTCTATCTTGACTAGAGAGTTGTTGAATGCTAAGTGTTACCTTCGATAAAGCGCCGGTCTGTCTGCTCAAATGAAAAGCCATATCGAGATTGTGCAGATGCACAAAAACGTTTTTCGCTATTTTACGAATAGAGTGCTGTGCGACTTTCGCAAAAACCGCGTTTCTAAGTTCACTGAAACCGGCTGCTCCAGCCCGTGCTATTCCATCTGCAAAGAAGATTACTCTGGAATTATTTAAAATCATGTATATTACGAGAATTTTCTTTATGCTAAAATATTAAGATTCCAAAATAAGACATTGATATCCTTACATCCTACAAGTAGCGACGTTGCTACAGTCGCGACCGTTGCAGGTGCGGTTGTTAAATCCATCATAGCGCTGCCAGACATTGCTGCGGTATGGGCATTCAAAATGTCTATCGCATACTTGAAAATAAATGGCACAAGAACATTTAGGACTTTAGCTCCTACAAGTAGACCCACCGCTATTATCACTCTTTTCCGTATTTCTGGATCGTCCTACAAAAATAATAAAAATATAATAAATGTAATAGTGTTGTACATATCGCTTTTAAACCATAAGTAATACAGTGTTATTTTTACTTCTGGCCAAATGTATCTGAGCATGGCCTTTAACATCTCCGTACTGGTGACCGGTGGTTTGTCGCGTAAATCAATGGCATCTCTGCTCAAACCAGAGACACCAGGATGAAAGCAGTTTCTTTTTTGCTGGCCAGGCTTTGCTCCGGTTAATCCAGTAACAACAGATACAAATTTCACCGGCGGCACGACAGATTTAGATTGCGGCACACTCTTCTTCTTTTGAGCACGATCGATTACATTGCCGCTGCAGCACTATAGAATACAAAAGATTTAAATTTGATATATCAACACATACCAATAAACGTGATAATTATATATTTATAAATATATAACAAATGTATTCATATATGTATTTCGTCTAATTAAGATCTTAAAAGAATACTTGAGATGTAAAACCAAATGAGAAACTGATCATGTCACTTTCGTTTTGCAAGACAAAATATGTAATATGATGAAGTTGTGATGAATTATTACACACATGCAGAAATTTACGTTTCGAGAAATATTTAGCATTTTTAAAAGATTATTAGATATACATATATATCTTGCAATGGATAAGTAAAAGGAAAATTAGAGAAATACTTTGATCATTATTTATTATTCTATCATCATAATACTAAAAACAAGATATCTTATATTTAATGAAATTATATATACATATGTATAAAACGCATTTTCTGAACTTATTTTATTATACTGTACAGATTATTAAAATATTTAATACAATACAGTTTTTCCTATTTTTTCCATATAATTAAATGCCGCATCTAAGATATTAATATACTCCTCTACGAGACTAATCGCGATTGAAAAGCTCGGACTCTTAAGTTTTACATTCCTCATATTACTTAAAGCACATGTATTCTCTGTTCTCTTCAAATTTAAGATACTTATTCCTAGCTTATTAATTATACACCGTTCGTCTGTATCAAATGTTTCGCCGTATATCTTCAGTTTCCAACAGTCCTTCTCCAATTTTGTACTCAATATAAATAACGTCACTGTCGCATTGTAATTCAAACCGTCGCGAGTAAATGACATACTCTTATGGAAACCATTGAATGTAATAAAATCTAATTTATTCCTTGAAACATCAAAACATCTCTGTATATCAAAGACATCAAATTGTATTTCATCTAGTGGATTACATGGAATGAAAAATCCATACTCAATGTACAACTTGAGACTGTCATGTGCACCATAATTAATGAATACTTGCGTTTCCTTGTCAAACGGCTTTAAAGTAACAATTTGATAAAATTGATTTTGATAATCATCCGTAACAATAGACACTTTAACAGCAGTTTTAACATCATGATTAAATAAATCTAAGAAGGGCGCGAGAGCCAAATTATTAGGCTGTTTTATATTAAATATATCCTCCTTGCATATTTTAGTGTCTATATATACCGCTCGTGTATTGACAACATAGTATGCCCATTTATATTTTGCAAATGTTATTATCTTTTGCAGATGCATATTACAATGAGGACAATAGCTTCTATTAATATCCAGGCGTTTTACAGCTTTCATTAGCAAAGAAAAATCTTCTTGCAATTTATGTGCTTGATATAAAGTATGTAAGATAAAACCTGGTAATATTGCTTTCTCTTTGTTGGAACAAAACTCAGGGTTTGTGAAAGACTGCGGCAGAGTTTTCAGATAAAGGTACCACTTTGACTTTATCTCTAAATGTGTTTCGTATACGAGAAACGTTGCAAGCATGCATTGGGCACTGAAACTATCAGTGATATTATACAGGAATAAAGTTTTAATATCACTCTGCGACAAGACGTCTGTTGTTATCAATACTCGAAGTGGTAATTCAATCAGTACTTCATCATTTTCTATGCGCTTTAATGTTTTTAAGCCTCTGCCTGAGAGAGGAAAATGCTCTGGTATCAAATAACGAATTGACACACAATTTTCACTTAGAAGCCAGGACTTTAAACGTATCAAAGATTCGTCAGTGTTCTCATTCAGTTTTACGAAGCTAAGCCTCTTCTTTTGGCGGCGTTTTCTCGACGTTCGCCCCATTGTATACACGCAGATATTATATCTGTAGAAGCAATAACAAAAACCTTTATCGCAAACAAGTTATCCATTATAAATCTTGAAATCAATTATAAAACTTCTTTGTTGAAATCAATTATAAAACTTCTTTGTATATGATATATAAAATTTTGAAACTAAATGCATATTGCAAGCGATATATGCGTTTGGATTTATTATCACATAATTGCCTTACAGATAATAATATACAATTGTAACATACCAAGAAATATCTATAATAAAATATATATATATAT
>NJRL01000529.1:11605-25112 GCA_003063815.1 Aphaenogaster rudis
AAAATAAAATGAGAAAAGAATAAAAAATTACAGAACTAGGGCAGACATGTACTCGGCCTTTACAAAGGTAAAGAAAGAAGTTTAAAAGGAAAGAAGAAGATTCAGCTACGAAGACAGCTTCTCCTCCGGATAGGCTGTAAGAAGCTGACTCCTACCTGGATCGTCCGAGATGCTCGTCCTTGAGTTTACCAGCGGCGGTGCTCTCGGCGGTGACCGGACTCGCGCCGAAGATTCTGCACAGAATTTCATCCGCGTCCATCGCCGCTACTGGGAATTTACGTCGAAACGGGCAGGTGTCAGGCAGGTTAATCCGCACCGCGACGCGGCATCGCCGACCTTTCCACGAGCGTGCGACTCCACGAACCCGGGCCTCGGCGCTTCCCGTCCGCCGCGTCCACTCGCGTCGACGGCAAACGGCAGCGGCGACAGGATAATCGATAGACGGCCCTAGCGGGGGTCTCAAGCTCGTGCGAGCGCGCCCGCCGACGTCGCCATATCAGTACAGCACGCGAGCATGCACGACGACGAAATACCCACCACCGGCAACTTCACGTTATTGATGCGGGGGGGAAGGGGGACCGAACTGAATCAAGTAGGAAAGAGCGCAGCGCGTCACGGCGCGGCGGGGAAAGGAGAGGTGGGAGGGGGGTATCAGCTGATGCATCAGCCGATCGTGCGCGCCGTTACCGCAGCAGGATCAGGGACGCAGTCGCGCAGTGCATCGAGACGGAGGGTCCCAAAAGGGGCGCCGATCATATGCTCGAAAATTGTGAAATTAAAAACTGAAGGAAATGAAATGGTAAAAACAAAAATCAATTGAACAGTTAACGTCCATTTCCATCAATGTAGATTAACTTTAATCTCGGTTTAACTTACTCTTTATCTTTTTCTAACTCTTAGAGAACTAGAACAAGAAAATTGAAACAATAAAAAAAACAATTACAACAAAACAAAAAATAAAAAAATAAAAAACTAAGCTAAACAAAAACAAAACTAAAACTAAACAAAACAATTACCTTAACTTTAATCTCGGTTTATTAACTTATTCTTTATCTTTTTCTAGTTCTAAGAATTGATGGAAATAGACGTAAATATTGAAAAAATGATCGTTAATGACGAATTATCGCGTCCACAGATTCGTCCAGCCGGTTCGCGTCAGCTACTGCACTCGATCTCTCCGGACCGATTATCTCCGTTGATTTTATGTCGATAAGAGTAAGATTATCTGTATGATAAATCGGCGATCTTACCTGACGCAAGATTGCGAAGAGCATGAAATCAAAGATGCCTGGTGTCTTAGCGAAGCTTCCTTTTATACAAGACGTTTATTCTTGAATAGTTTAACGGACTAAATATAGTACATGCTAAATTAAAAATTAACTAAATTAAAATATACATCTTATATTTCAATAGATAATATAAAGAATAAAATAAAATATTGAATCCTAAAAAAAAACCAAGGCTGTTCCCAGACAACACGATGTCCAAAATCAGGACATAAGACGTCTTTAAGACGACTTTGAACAATATGTCTTAAAGACGTCTTATGGGACGTCTTATAATCTTAATTTTGGACATCGTGTTATCCGTTGTACGAAAATCAAGTCAAGAAAACATTGAGAATCGCAAATCGGGATGGATGCGGACGAATGAGCCTCGCTCGTGATATAATATAGTATAGCCTGTAAGTTCGTTTATTACGATATCCATATGTGTCATTAGCCTTAATGGGAGAGATTATCGATTAAGCTATTACGCACCTCTCGGATCATCCACTGATAAGACGTGGCTACACTAAATCATATGCGTATTAAATTACGTTACAGATTCGTTTAAAAATCGTTATCGTCCAGCGCGCGGTCGGCGCCGTGTAAAAAAAAACGGAGAGATTACTATACAAAATACGCAGTCCGCGTGATGTAAGGCAATAAAAAAAAGAAGAAAAGGAGAGAACGACGGGAAAACGCTTGAAAACCGGAAAACCGTACGAAGATCGATAATCACAAATTATTGTACGAGTCAACGTGGGCGAGGGGCGTATTCTTTTTCGCTTTGGTATTTCATAGGTGCGGTGGGTATAGCGCCTGCAATGTTAAGCGATCCTCACGTCAGCCAGTACTATTGTAATCTCAGACTTTTTTCCCTCCCGAATTAAATTCGACTCGTTGACGTTAATCCCAGCGACAGATCCACTTCGTTAACCCGAAGATCAATTTTTCCACAGCCGAGATGTCCCAGACGCGCATTGTTAAAAATAGAACCTCTTCGTGAATTATAAACTACAAATTACCGTTGTTCGTTTTGTGATTTTGAGTGAACTTCGCGTTCCCCGAGTATTTCGGTATTTAATTACAAAAAATAATCTAATAACGAGGCAGTATCGGAGAAAAGGTCAGTTCCAAGTCTGTTAAAAGTGTCGATAGAATTAAACCCAGGCAACACGATGTCCAAAATCAGGATAAGACGTCTTATCGAACATCTTTAAAACGTCTTTAAAATACATTGTCCAAAAATTGTTTCAAAAACGTCTTAAAGAACATCTTTAAGACGTCTTTAAGGTACATTGTCCAAAAATCGTTTTAAAGTCTTAAAGACGTCTTTAAGACAATTTTTGGACAATGTATCTTAAAGACGTCTTAAAGATGTCTTATAAGACGTCTTATTCCTGATTTTAGACACCGTGTTGTCTGGGGAGGGAGGATTCGGTGATATCTTCCGCGGACGTGTATCAATCGTTAAGATATCGATGTTAGATAAGGATCGTAATAACGCTGGTGATATCAGGACCGCTTAACGCGTGCTAAACATTTAGTCGATACACACATAAAGTGAGGGAGCGTCGCGCGGGTTTAAGCGCGCGACTCTTCGGATTCGCCGTCGATTCGCGCGAATCCTGCCGAGCGAGCGGATTTCTTCGCGAATACGCGCTTACATGGTATACATTTTTTTTCGCGTGTTAACGTACGTGTATACGATAGTCGTTAAATCACGAGTATAAGGTTTTTCCTTTCTTTCCTCCTTTCGGTCGATCGATTATAGGGGCTGGCGATGCGGGGATAACATCGAAGTGAGTTGCAGAGGATGTGTTGTCTCCTGTTCCTTTCAATTCTTTCTTTCCCTCTTCCTTTCTCCTTTTCCCTTGTCTCGTTGATATCGGGAATATAATAAGCAACGGCTCGCGTTAATCGAGAAATATCCGCGTCGTCGTCGTCGCGATCACCTAGCTAGATCCTTCTCTTCCCCCTTTCCTCTCTCTCTCTCTTTATCTCGAATATATCGAACATCGCTGTCCCAGGTAGCAAGCTGACACTATTTGTCGTCATTTTGACGCCATTAGGCGTCATTCTAAAACGAAAAATGACGTCAAAATGACGACAAATAACGTCAGCTCGCTACCTGAGTGTTTGGATTAGTTAGTACCTATAATTAAGATCGGCACGCGGTATACATAGTATAACGTACCCTATTACAATAAACCTATCGATAAAGTCGCGGGACTCGCGGTGTACCCCGAGAGACCCTCTCTTCTCTCTCACTCTCATTCTCACTGCCGCTCTACAACGCGAGAAACAGACTTGGGACTCGCGACCAGGAAGTTGTCTTGGGAGATGAGAAGATTGGGGAACGGCACGCTCCTTTTTCCCTCCTTCTCCATTCCGTCTCTTTTTCTTTCCACCTTCCTCTCTCTCTCTCTCTCTCTCTCTCTCTCTCTCTCTCTCTCTCTCTCTTTCTCTTTAAACTCATACCGACTCATACTCTCGCTCGCGTATAAAGGAACCATCGAACGCGCTCGCCGCGGCTCGCGACGATGCTCGTTAAGAATACAGTGGTAGCAGCGGGAAAATCCATCATCGGCGTATACATCGGGCACGCGCTAAAAAATAAATTATACCGTCGTCCAACGTTACAAACTCACGTTCTTCGATGCTAACGTCTTTCTCTTTCGCTCCTTTTCTCTCTCACACTCTCACACTTACTTCTTTCTCTCTCTCTCTCTCGCTCTTTTTCTCATTATTTTTTTTTCTCTTATTCTTATCTTCGCTCGATGACTAGAAACGTCGCTTCGCGCGGATCATTTGGTAAAAAAATTATGCGAAAATGGAAAACATCTGTAGAAAAAATAAACTTGTCCCCGCGAGGATAGCGCCGTGGCTCTCGCGCGTGTACGATTGCCGCCCGAACGCGCGCTAGATTTAGCACCGTCGCGCGATCATCAAATTTGGAGCACGCGCGACGACCCGCGTCGTTATCCCGCGGCGGCATTCCTTTCTTCTCGGGCACGACAATTAATACGGTAGAAGTCCTCGCGACTGGGCGGAGTAACTGGTCGATGGGTGGTCGCGCTTTCGTATATACCGCTCTAAATCTACACGCTACACGCGCCTCGAGACGGCGAGGTCTCGGAAAATCCTCCGAGGCGCGATCGGCTTGACGCTCCGGCGACGACCCGGGTGATCTGTTCTTTTTCCTTTCTTTCTTCTATCGCGTCTCCTCCGGATGATTCGCGTCTCCCACGCGCGATTCCGCGCACATGCGAGAGAGGGAACAGTTATTGTCAAGTAACATCGTTCGAAAGCGATCGCGATTCGAGGAGGCGCGAGATTATTGGGAACCGAACTCGCGCGTGTCTCCTTGAAACGTGCACGGTTACCGCCGACGACCTTGGTCCTGGGCATCACTTTCGTCGGTGACTCTAGAGGCAACGTCGAGGAGGAACGATATCTCCGGATGATATCACCGGAGCGCCAAGCGCGGCCCCGATCGCGAATAAAATGTGCGAGCCTCTCCGGCTCCGCTCGGCGATTATATGGCAATCTTTAGTTGGCCTGCTCCGCGCTCTGCGCCTGCTTCTCGATCTTGCGCGCGAGCTCGGGGCTCATGTGCGGGTGCGGAAACGGCAGCACCGGTTTGCGCAGGATCGTCGGCTTGACCTTGACCTGCGGCTTGAACGACGAGACCACCTGGCTGCCGCCGGTCAGATGCATGTCGGCGAACTTGGCGACGATCTTGGGGGTGGAACGCGGCGGTAGGGGTGACCTGAGTGGCATACCCCCGCCGCCCCCACCCCCGCCGCCGCTGCCGCCGTCGATGGCGATCTGATTCGAGCTGGCCGACCGGATGATCTCGTCGTTCTCCGTGTCGACGACGACGACGCCCGTCCCGTCGTGCTCCGTCGTCTCGATTCGCTTCAGCTTGTTGTTGCCAGCGGTTGTGCTGGCGTTCTCCGAATTCGCGGTCTTCGTGTTCTTCTTCAGGGTGCACTGGTTCTGCTTGGCGAAGCGCTCGGCGGCGGTGCTCATGTCCGGCGATTCCGGACCGCCGGTCGGCGACGTGGCCGCCTCCGCTCGCGAGGGCGTTTGCTGCTGCGGCGGTAATAGGGACGACGGCATCATCGTCTCCTCGTCCGAGCTGCTCAGGCTGCTGGACGACGCGGACTTCTTGCCGACCGGGTCTTGCGCCGATAGCGGCAGATCCATCACCAGGTCGGGCGTGTGCTTCTGCCGCATCTCGCGGAATTCCTGGGACGTGCGGGTGAAGGACGACGATTTGGGGGTCGACTGCGGCTGCGAAGTGGCGCGACGCTGCCAGAGCTCGCGGTTCACCGAGAAGTTCGTCGTCGTCGACTGCTGCTCCTGGTGCGACTCGTCGTCCGGCGTCATGATGGTCGTCGCGGTCGTCGTCGTCGTCGTCGCCGCCGCTATCGTGGCGATCGTCGTCGTCGAGGTCGGCAGGGAGTTCGCGTGCGACTGCAGCTGCTGATGCTGCTGCGTCGTCATCATACTCTCGCCGACGCTCTGCGACTTCCAATGCTGCTGCTTCCGGCTGGCGCCGCGTTTCGTCACGATCCCGTCCAGCGACGACATCGTCGCCAGCACGCTGCTCCCCAGGTCCTCGTTCGCGACCTCCTCGTTGCTGTTTCCGCCTCGTTGCTGCTGCGCGGAGTTTGCGTTACCGCCGTCGATGCAGTCGATGTTGTTCTCCAGGGCGATTTGGAGAACGCCATCCGCGTTGTTCCGATGTTGCTGCTCCGAGTGCTTCTCGTTTTCTGTGGGGGTGGACGATCTGGCCGGCCTCGACGGAGTCACGGTATCAGCCTGCAAACAGTCACGGGAACAATCGTAGCGAGGCTTGAAGCGCGCACGCGGGGGGCTAAATGAGTGTGTATTGCCTGAGTGA
Organism: Aphaenogaster rudis; assembly: GCA_003063815.1. Lineage (NCBI taxonomy): Eukaryota > Metazoa > Arthropoda > Insecta > Hymenoptera > Formicidae > Aphaenogaster > Aphaenogaster rudis. The sequence goes on from NJRL01000529.1 coordinate 17,783, forward strand.
AGCCGACAGACGGGTCTCGTTTACTATTGCGGGGTATACGCAGATACTACGGAGCCGTCTTGATCTATCAGCGATCGTGCGCGCTGTAATGAGATACGAATTATTGTCGAATTATTATCGAATTGCGTCTCCTTCCTTCAGTACAGGGGGTCTCACCATCGGTGGATGTACCTTCGATCACAGATGAAAAAACTCATAACTTTTTTCACCGAGACGTTGAGTTTTAGAATAAATTAACGAAGAAGACTTTAATCAGAGAAAGCAACGAAATCCTATTTTTTTGTTTATTTTCTAATATAAACTTCATCTATACTAAATTTTACAATTTAAATTGTTGATATATTTGATATCAAAGATGAAAAGACTGTAATAAATAACGATCAGTTATTAAAATTCCATAAAGGAAGATATCAACGAGAAATTTCTAAAAAAAAAAGACCATCCAATAGTAGGACACCCTGCATATAATTTTCCATGTAACAACGTGTATAGATACAAATTGGGGCAAGTGAAATAATTCGTGAATAATTTACAACTGCACGATATAACGACAACGTGAGATATAAATACCGTACGAAGGGGGTGCTGATCGTATGATTATAAACAGGGTACATTAACGAAATAATGGTTTCAAGAGATTTCCATGTAACAATCAAACTATTAATCAAAGTACTTCTCAACAGGGTCGGTTCGGAATAGCGTCTGTAAAACTACGGAATTTCTAGGACACTTATGATCGCTCGCATGCAAATCGACGCACAAATATAAAAGGGACAAGGTACACACATATAAGACAAGTACCACTTGAGGGGGCAGGATTAAAAACTGCTCGTAAAACTGAGACAGACACAAGCGGGCACGTACCGGCATAATAAACGATGAATTAATTTACCTCTTCTTTTTTCTCTCTTTATTTCTTTTTTTTATTGTCCGGGTGTTAATAGTGGCTATATAAGGCTATTGCAGTGGGTGAGATTGCTCTCTTTACTCACCTCGGAAGCCGAAAGTATATCCGCTGGAGACAAGCAGGCCCCCCGCGCGAGCGGCATTCCTTTTGATCTCATCTACAGACCGAAGAGGGAGAATTCGCTCTACGGAGAAACTCTAGGAGACTCTCACAGAATCGACGAGAAAAAAAAAGGAAAAAAAAAGAAAGGAAAAAAGCTCGAACACACTCTACCGCCGAAATCTCAATCTCGCAATCTCAACGACACAACACGACAATGATGAAAATAAACTAATCACACAACTAACAACACTGGCGGCCAGTTTTATCGAACAGTTTTTAGTCCGCATTTTGCGTATATGTGTGCGGCGCGAAACGGCATGGCTTTTCTCGCCAACTAAAGGGCCAAGAGGCTAAACGTATATCTGGAAAAACATCAACCATCCCAACCGTTAAAAACAGTCGTTAACAAAAAAGAAAATTACAACACACATTACGTACACAGTAAAACGGTGCAACGGAGAACACAAGGCGGCGCATAAGACAAGAACAACCATAAGGCGGGACATGCAGCACAAAATGAACATGTATATTTATGTTTTATTTACAAAAGTATTATACAAACTCATATAAAGTTCTATAAAATACTCGTGTACTTCGTTTCCGAATTTAAGTTAACTTAAAATAAAACGTCTCTTTCACATGAAGTGCTCTTCCACGTCTCGTCGTCTTCCCCAATTCTGCATCACTGCGTTCGTCGGTTTTGTCCGCGAAACTTTAGGACACTATACCTCAGAATTACGACATCGAATGATATTGCGTACATTTCGCGACGGATGACAGCTTGCTGAATTATCCCCCCGAGTTTATCCAGCCACTAAAATCCGTCTTTTTTCCGAGAGCTTCTTCATGGAGAACAGAAAGTACTTTGCACTCGACCGCAAGAGAATCACGCGGATTACACGATGAAGCGATGCGTGGATCTGATGTGCAGGTGCAGTGCAAAGGCGAAAGAGATTTCGTGTTGCCAATCTACGTTGTGCATTCCAGACGCGGTTTCGTTCGCGCAAAAATATGATAAAGAGACGGAAAAAAAGATATATTGCAACTCGAACAGCCATGCACCTGAGTGTGCGTCGTGAAGAGTACGGAGACGATAAAAATCTGCGTCGCGTCGGTGCGCCGGTATGCAACAGTGCGACAGTACACGCCAAAAAGCGAAGACGAACACGAAGAGGAGAGAATCGGACACAGATTAATCAGGTCAACTACTAAACGGTGGTTTCCAATACCTCTCGACTGATGATCGGCTGCGCCGACGACGAGATGCAGGGCACATTCGTCACCACGGACGCGATAATACCGCTGGCGTTACTATTGTCCGTTATTATGTTCGTCGTGGCGGATGACGACATGTCGGACGCCGCGCCGGATGACCAGGTGCTTGGATTCGCCGACGGGCCCATCAGCGGCGAGTTATTGCTCGATAGTACGCTGTCCGCTGAACTAGACGCTCTTCTACGCATAGATTCCTCGCTGGACGATTTTAAAAGTTCCTTCTCACGCTCCTCATCCCTAAGAAAAATACAAAAAATGCCAACAAAACTGATTAGACACTGATTAAATAATAGATTCGGATTTATATATATAAATCATAAATTAACTTAAATAACAATATTGACAAATGTCTTGTTAAGTGTTAAAATAAAATTTATCATGATTAAAATAATAGTACTTACTTTATCTTGAGCATAATATATTTGTCAGGAATCAGTCCCTCTCTGCCAGCTAGAGCGCCTCGCCACCAATCATTGCTGACCTGCGTATACAGCGTTAAGGTATCGCCCTTCTTGAAGCTCAACTCTCTCTCGGACCTCGCATTGAAGTCAAACTGTGCTGTAGCTTCGAGATTCTCCGATTCTAATGGATAGAAAACAGATAGATTACACTTTAAGAAATATTTTCTAAATCAGCGATGTCAAATATCTTTGAAAAAATTGTATTACCGTCTTCGGACGGGTATACTTCCGAGTCCATGTCTTCCTGAACTTGATCCGTCGGCGAATCTCCCACATCCCTAAATTATGAATCGTGTCAATAGCCAAACAACAATAGAGAAATGCCTGAAGATTGATAAAAACATCGTTTCTTAGATTCTTTTATAATGCCGTTTATTCATTTAATGTTAAGTTGTCTTAACATATAAAATATTCGATGATACATCAACTTATTTTTACTTACACGTCGTCAGGTTCTCTGCTGATGTATTTCTCGTACTGAGTGCCCCCGATGTCTTCTGGAAAGATCTCCTCGCAGAACGTGATGATGTTCTTGATAAGCTCGTTGACCTGATTCTGGTACTGGACCTGATCCTTGTCCTCCGGAACGGGCACCAAAGTCGGGCCGAAGCAGATAGCCAAGTTGTACGGATCCATCATGTTCTCATCCGAGAATTCCGACAGGCTGTTTAAGCATTTAATACCAGGCTTTAAATCCGACACAACTTTATACGCGAATTCTTCGTAAAGCGATAATACTCACTGGTTGAGAAAAGCAAAAAGATATCGCATAACAATTACAACCGGCCGTGGCAAACTCGCTATTAGCTCCTTCATTTTGTTGACGAAGTCTTGCTTCGATTCGAGCTGCGCCAACTCCATCAGATGCTCGAAGTAGATGATTGGAAAGAGAGGTTCGCGCAGCTCCCTCAGATAGAGTTTTAGCACCCCGGCGACGCTGTTAATGTCCGAGGCGTCGGTGACATCCGCAAGTGGATCCTCACCACGTTCGAACCACTCGCGGAAGTTGTTGATCTCCACCTGCGAGCCCGACACGCGAAAGATACCCTGATGGTGCAAGCCGTATAGATTGATCACGCGAATGCAGCTCTTCATGATCAGCGGTATCTCCTGATTCGTGCTCTCCAGGTACTCTTCGAGCGAGCCGCCGAACAGCTTTGGTTGGCCGTTCATCTGCAGACGACCAATCCGTTTGCGACGCGCCTGCTTCTGCTTCGTCGCAGAAATCGACGGGTTCGGGCTAGCGTTCGAGCCATCCAACAGGCTCTGCCGGATGTATTCCTGTTTCGCGTCTAACCTGGCTATTCTCGACGTGCCAAGAAGGTACTCCCTGAATTTCTGTGAACATCAACGTGAAGAATAATGTGAGTTTTGTGAATCGCATTTTTGTACGTTTTCTTTCATATCAAAAACAACTCTTGCAATTGGTAAATTTTACCTAAATATTTATTATAACTGTTGTATTATACGTTAACAATCTTTTTATGAAACGAAACGTAAAGCCTGATTATTTCAATATATACATATAGACAAAAAAATTATTGAATAATAATCGCGTTCTATTTTTGAATGTTCTTACTTTTTGAAGATTTTAATATAGATAAAGAGCCGTCTTATTTCAGAAAATAACAAGTACTAAATATAGTAATGCACCTTCCTCGGCTGTTTTCCATTTGTCCCTTACTCGCGCACTTCCTCTATCCTTCGAATGCTAATGCGACGATCAATATTCTACCGCACGATCGTGTCTTTTGTTCGCTGCAAGGAAGAAGAAGATAGACGCTCTCATAAAACTTACCGTGAGGTAGAATTCTTCAGTCTCCTGTCTGTCAGCTCGCAACTTGATCTGCAGCGTCTCTGGCGGCCTGGACGTAGGCACGGCGTTTTCGCCGAAGTATCTCGAACAGTCATAATCCTTGGCGGTCAGCATCTCGAGCAGGCTCGCCTCCGCCGTCTCCAAAGTCTTCCACACCTCCTCCGACTCGGTTCGCAGCGACGTTACCCTCTGCTGTAGCTGCTGCAGTCGTTGCTCCATTTCCGAGTGTAGCATCTTCTGCAGTTCGGGTTCGGGTGTCTATTGGAAGGAAACAGATCGGTAAACCACAATTTTAGTAGCGACAATGATTGTGAAGAAGTTCCGATAAAAACCAGAACATTGTTCATAGCTTTCGAAATTTATTTTCTTATACTTTCATATTATTAACCCTCAGTACCCACACTTCAAAAAAGTCCATATCTACACCTACTCGGATATTCCTAACTCAACGTTTTTTTGCTTGTATCTCGGGTTGCTACTCGGATATTCCTAACTCAACGTTTTTTTTGCTTGTATCTCGGGTTGCAATGCATCGATTTTAATTATTTTTTTTTTAAATCGATAGTTTAAAAACTGAGAAAAAATAATCTTCGGGTGATAAAGTTAAAAAAGTCGTAGCACAAAAGATATTTTGCAATAAGTAAAAAGGGATGGAAAAAAATGCCGCAACTTTGAACATCGGCCCGGGTTACGCTAACCGAGTGTGGGTACTGAGGATTAATTACGTTACTAAAACAGTGTTAAAACCATCGTAATTTATTACATAGCTTTCGAAATTTATTTTCTTATACTTTCATATTATTAATTATGTTACTTCACACATTAAAACAGTGTTATATATAAAATCATCATAATTTATTATAATTGATGTTACTGTTTGATTAAAAGACGATGAAGAGATGCCGAGAAATTAATAAAGTTTGGAGTACTTCAAATTAAACTCTCACTCCCTCTCTCTCTCTCTTTCGTACCTCATCTCCACGCTGTCCTTGGAACTCAAACTTCTTGGGAATCATGAAAGCTGCGTGATGAGACTCCAGGAATCTCTGCTTATCCGCCCGGGAGTCGAGTGCACCGACGCACGCGGCTAATTGTTCGGCGCCAGATTGTAGGGAACGTTGCCTACCCTCCTCCGCGCTGCAGTGCATCAACAGTGCTCTTGCTATGCAATTGTGGAATCCAAAGTCCATGCACTGTGAGGGCAAATAAACATTCATTTTTTATATACATCTTTTGTGTATTAAAAAAATTAGATTACATTAATATTGAAATTTGAAGTTGAATTGATTACAATAATATTGAAATTGAAATATTTTGAAATGACGTAAGACTATTAGGGACCTTACACAGTCAATAATACTGTCAGTATCAACAAATACTGAATATTATTGATCGTGTGTGGTTAATATTGATCGATTGATGTAGGATATTGACAGTGATCCGAATTTTTTGATTCTCGAGCATCAGTATCGCTGTGTGATAGGGATTTTGACAATAATACTGATTGTGTGAAGAGAACGCGTCAGTATTGTAAAAAGATCATATAAATGTCAAATAGTATAAAAATATCGTCAAGTTGTAAAAATATTTTTGTATATTGTCAATATTACTGATTCAATATTACTGATTAGTATTATTGATCGTGTAAGGTCCGTATATGTCAGCAATGACCAGCCATAGATGTTGAAATGACATAAAACTACGTCAGCGGCAACCAGCCACAGATTTAAAAATGACATAAAATTATGTCAGCGGCAAACAGCCACAGATTTTTGAATGACGTAAAATTATGTCAGCGGCAACTAGCCACAGATTTTTAAATAACGTAAAATTATGTCAACGGCTGCGAATGTGTTAACATCGTTACTCTTCACTTTCTATTATATAAATCATTGGATAATTTTGTTAAATAACAGAGTATAAATACAATTTGGACGACTTATATATCGTAACGTTACAATGCAACGAATAAGTGCAACGATTACGGAGGCTGGTGAAAGCGCGGCCGTTGGTCGCGGGGTCAATGGGGTGCACGTGCGAGCCTACGTATGGATGAGCAACTTACGTCGATGAGATCGGACAGGTCGTCGACGAAGTATTTGTGTATCGTCGTGTTTGAAGCCTCCAGGCACAGGATGTACTCGTTTCTCGCCTTGAGCGCCTTCAGCTTCGCCTCCTGGTACTTGCTCTTCCTCTGAAAAGGGGGTATTTCGGATTAAAGACGATGATGCGCCTTACCTCGAAGAGCGACCGGCGAGGGAGACTAAGGGCTAATTAATCTAATTAATCGACGGCGCCGACCAGCGTATTAATTGACCCCGCCGATTCCCGGGACGAGCTTCCTTGTCTCCCTTTTCTCCCTAAGGATTGTCTATGTTATCGCTTCTCATATTAGAACAATTAAGATCCTCATTCTGCCGAGTAAGTCACTTATGTGGCTGTCGCGCGTCTTGTGCTTTCGGTATTTTAATCATTAATATAATGACACACAGAAAGAATAGTTTTGCTGAGAAATATTTAAAAATTTGGCCAGATACAGATCTGAAAATAATTTTGTTGGGTCATCAATATAATTATGTAGGATGCCCAAAATAGTTGCTAGAATATCAAAACTTTAGAGGTGTGCAAATAATTCGAATTCGAATCGAATCACAGTAGATTCGATTCGATTCGTTTTCGAATCTAAAAGGTTCGAATTCGAATAGTTCGAGAATTTCGAATCATCGATGGTTCGATTTCGAATCGATCGCCTATTTTGATTGCTTCATT
>NJRL01000529.1:116102-134192 GCA_003063815.1 Aphaenogaster rudis
ATCTGTATCTAGCCAAATTTTTAGATACTTTAACAAAACCATTCTTTCCGTGTACGTATATTATATCAAGTATTCATCAATCACATAAAGAGAATATCTATTAAGAAATTAATTAATGGCAGGTCAGGAGCGTTATAACAAAGATAGATATAGAAAATAAAAAAGCAATTAAAACTATGGGCGAACGGATTATTTGTACAAGCGCTCGTGTGCAGAAAAAAAGAGAAATGTCGACCAAGTAATTGCTTTTATTCGGCGATATTGGGCGAGAGAGCGACGATTATTTAACTCTTGGCTGGAAACGACGTCGATCGCGAATGAGATCTCGTTGGACTTTTGTTTCGAAGCGAGGTTGGCGATTTCGCGCCGCGAACTGCTTTTGTTATCGACATTCGCGCTTGGACAATCGGAAATCGACGTCGAGAATTGCTAGAAATATACACGGGGTGTCCCAAAGTTATCGTCTCTTTTAAGTGTTTATGATGAAGAACAAAACTCTAACAATAATAAACATTCTAAAATTCTATTAAAAATACGTTCCATTTAAAATCAAAGAATAATTTCTAGAAAAGTTTCTTTTATGAAGATTCTCCTATAATATAAAAATTAGCGCTTCGTTATTTTTGCTATTAAAAATTTAATTTTTTTTAATTTTGTGTAAGATCATATCGATAACATTAAAAAGATTCAAACCCCTATAAATTGTCCTATTTCCTAGAAATATCCAAAAGACAAAATTTAATGTCTGTTTAAAAAGAAATCTATTTTAAATTTATCGAAGAAGTTTGAAGTTTGCGAACACTGTGCAGATGCGGGCGTCGTTTCGTGGTTTACCACAATATAGCTATTCGATTTCCATTGTGACAGGATGCGTGCGCGAATGTCGATGTTACCTCGTATATTATTACTTCGATTATCATTCAGAGCAAAGATTACTTTAATGCACGCATGCACACACAATCGAGGGACTCTTACCGTCCGTATTTATTGTCGCTTTTATCGTGCGTAATAAAAGGGATATCGTAAGGGAGCAAGTTTTCAAACTCTACTATGCTTCACTATAAATACCATTTACGGTTGCAAAAGCTTCTTACTTGGAAGCTTCGATAATCTTTCTTGTTTTCGAACTCGCATTTGCGTTCAGCCAATACGCCAATGCGGTTTATTCGCAACGCTACACAAAACTGCACATAGTATTCTCGTTTATTAAATTTGAAGCTTATACACTAAACGTGTATCCCAGATACATTACGCGCAATAAATAAAGAATAAGAAAAATTCTCCGTGCATTTTTTCGCAAATTTGTGACTTCGTCTTGATATCATTATAAAACTTTTAATTAATTAATTAAAGTTCTTAAAATTAATGAATTAAAATTCTATAATGGTATAATTAAAGTACTTTAAAAAATAAAAGAACAAAATTCTCTCGACCGTACTGGCAAATTCAATTTATTATTACGTGCACATCACAACGTTTCGACCTTAATTTTAGGTCCTTATCAAGTGATCTGTAAGTCAATGAAAAAGAACGAAGAACAATCAATATTAAAAATGACAGTATACAAATGATTAAAATAAGATGTTGAAACATAGATATATACTTGCGAAATATAATTATAATTTGTAGATGTAAGAAGATAGAAAATTCATTGTGTCAGATAGACAAACACGTCAAATACATTAGAACGAAACGAGAAGACTAAACAATCTTTATTATTAAGTCGTATATGTTATTTAAAGTACTTTAATTCTCTCCTCGCCCAATGGGAAGTTAAAGTACTTTAATTAATTAATCATATTAATGTAAATTCATTGTTTAATTTCACGAGATGAAGCTTTTGTACAAAAGTTGCGAAAGCGACGCCTGAAAATAATCGCAAATATTGCGAGATATTTTTTCCAGTCATATATACTCGCACATATTACATTTGCGTTATTACCGCAGATCACAAATATCACGTTATTTTTATCCGGCGTCGAAATCGAGACGAAAACGGGATGAATATGATATCAAATGAGAAGGAGCTCGACAACGAAGTTAGACGAGCGAATTTTCACGTTGCGTCACCACGACGCGTTTGCGTCGGTCTATTTATATCGCGTGGACAGGTACATACACGCGGGTCGACACGCCAACGATTTATCCGATAGCAAACATCGGCGTCGGACGCACCGGTGTTACGGTAATGCACGCACGCATACATGAACACCATCGCAATTCTTTTCGCAGCAAATCGCACAGATTCTCTATATCCTTTGCGGTCCAAATTATTTCTCTCAAATGAATGTCGATCAAGTATTTTGACGTCGATTTCATTTAATGTCATTTAATGTCATTTAAACGAGTCTAATATAAATCAAAGAATTTTTATTATTCGATGGAATTTATGGAAATCCTAAAAATATTGTTGGCTGATTATATAATCTTGCACTGATTCGAATACTTGGAAGACAATGTGAAAGATTACCGCAAAGCATCATGTCCAACTCGATATAGAATTGCAAAAGATTAAGATAGCATTGATCTCTTTCAAGACGAGAAAATCTATTTATGTACAAGAATCCTAAAATAATTCTGCAATAAGAACAAGAAAAAAGTGAGGAAAATAAAAATCAGAAAATCAGATTATCTAATTTGATGCTGATTTATAAATCTATTTTTGTTCAAAGCAAAACGTTTTCTAAGGCCGGTATTCATAGTCCGTTCTTATTTCAAGACCATCTTAAGTAATATCTTAGACGCTAATACGGCTCTGTAATTGGCTTTATGACATCTTTAGATTGTACTTAAGATTTTTAAATATAAAAACGGATTATGAATATATATATATATACCAGCCTAAATCCGTTTAGGAAAGATCCTCATTTATAATTTTGTATTAAAAATTCACGATGAGAGAGAATTTATCGATTAATAAAGTAGTATTGCGTTGAATTATCCGTATTTCTTCCGTCTTTCCTAAAAATTCAGAAGAGTACCAGTGCAACCCTTTATACAAGCGCATGTGTACGTAACGTATGTGTCGCATCGTTGCACACGCATACACAGCCGTGGAGGAAACGCGGCGCAACACGCACGTACGCACGCACGCACGCATTCACGCACGCACCTCCTCCTCCTCCTCGACGTGTCAATTTAACGGCTTCCTGCTCTGGCGTCGAGTTTCGTCGTGCACGCACGTTTATCGACCGAAATGTTCCGCGTCTCTTTTGTATTGTATGCGTACATGATTGAAGAACGTTGCAGCGTAAAAAGTAAAGAATAGTAAACAATAGTATGATGGCTAGACACGAGGCAAACGTGAGAACACACAACTCTGCCTTTTCTAGAAGGCGTTAACATTTTTAAAATGTAAAAAGGCGCTAGCAATTTGCGTATCGATACGACTTTAATTTCTTAACGATACGACTTCTAATTTCTTAACATGCATGTATATTATCTGGAAAATTGCCAAGATATTTAAAAATTAAAATTCCCAAGTCAAACACGAAAGTTCCGTTAAGAATAAGCCGACTCCAAATATCTTAAAGTCGATCGTTAAGATTAAATACGGTATCGGTGAATTCCAACTTGTATAATATCAAGAACCTTGCTTTCAAGATATGTATATAAAATTATGTATATATAACAATAAAGAATTCTATTCTTGATGTGCTTTTACTCTCGGCGTTTTAATATTGCTTCTTCGTGCATAATTATATTTAATTATCGGATTTGAGCGTACTGCATATCGCCGGCACTGAAAGCAATGGAACGTTAATTGAACGCGAAACGAAAAGCTTCAAAGCGCCTTATCGAGGGACTCTCACGGTCCGTCTGTACTTTAGTTTGCATTGAGTGTCATTACGTCCGTCTCCATTTGAACTTTCGCATCTCGCCAACAGCAAAAATACGTCCGCTAGCATTCGCTAACCGGCAATTATATCGGTGAAATTAGCTATGGGCGATCGAGCATCGCGAAACACGAAATTCTTTTTATCGCGGGACTTGACGCACCGACGTTCCCTATACACTCGACTGTATTTTCCTTTTTCCCTACTCGTTTTCGCTCGCTACGGTGTTATCAGCGCGGGTTATCTTCTAACTTTCAACGTTTTTCTATGCGTCATACGCTCCCTCGCGTACTCCTCTTACCGTCAGAAATTCTATACAGCTATAACGAACGCCCGCACCGCCACCCTGCGATATGAGTGTTGAGTATCCCCGTATAGGATCTCCCATATTGCATATTGCATGACATCATGCAGCGTATAAAAGCCATCACTTCGTAAATAGCTTTCAGTCAAAAATATCACAATTTCTTAAATTTATGTGCATAAGGTAAATAGCGATTTATTGCTCCGACATGTTCCAATAATATCCTTATAAAAAGACTATGACCGTTATCACATTATTTTATGCTATATTCAAGTATTAAATATTTTGCTACAAAAGAATTGCGATTACCTCGTCGTGAAATTTTGATTAATCACCGATAGCTGTTATATCTTTCTCTTTAAAAAACTTATATCGTATTTTCTTATCTCTGTTGTCGCCTTTAGAGTTGAATGCACGATGATTTATCAGACTTATTTACATCTAAAATTTTTTCGTTTAACGGTACCTGGGAAAACGTCCTTAGTGTCGGGAGTGTACGGATGGATCCAGCCGTTCCTCTGCTGTATGATGCACTGGAACATGATGCCGTGAATTTCGTAGATTTTTGTCCGTGAGAAAGAGATCCGGAGGATTCTTCAGAGTGCGTCGCCTCTTCCGAAACAGTTTCTTCTTATCACGAGTGATGAAACGAACCTAATCTAGATTACGCATCTGCGAGATCTCTATCGTGAATGGCGACCATAACTGCGCGGCGAGTCAAAGACGAGTCTTGCATTTTAATCTTGAATAATGTAGATCTCAATGTGTGGCTGTCGCTCTGTCGCTGGATTCTGCTTTAAAAGTTGACGTCATTATTCGAAGAATCACTATGAATTCGATTGCCGCGACGCGCGAATTATTTTTTCTTATTTCGATTCGTTTCCGGATTTACATGCCTAAGGAAAGAAAGACGAGAGTCCTCTTCGTTGTTCAGTCAAGCTGAGTTTCGCATTGCCATCGATGATCTTACGCTACGCCGCGTATTACGCCACGTACCGGAAAGGGGCAGTCAGTTAAGCGCGAACCTTACGTGTAAGTCGTAGCTCTATGGACGCAACTCTAAGTCGTTGAACCGCACGACGGCGTTCCATCGAAGGCCACCGCCGCCGTCGTCGTCCCTAGGACGATCCTGCCTGCGAGATCCCGCGAACTGCGGCGGTCCAGGCTCATCTTCTTCGTCTCCACCTCTTATTCCCCCTCGCGCACTTCAATCGGATCGCCGATCTCACCGGGAGAGACTACCTTCGTGAACTTTTCCTGTAACCGTTCTTCTCTCTTCTTAATTTTTCTCTACGGATTAATTCTACTATCAATGATCTCGTCACCTTTTCTTCTCTTTTATAAATCTGTCTCTCTTTGACTCGTATTCCTTTAATTAATCATTGGTCGTTATTAATTTTATTTCGTTCTTTAATGAATATCTTATTTCCCTTTATAGTTGCAGCGCTCATGAGCTTATGAGGATTGAACTAATTAGCGACGAAGTGGCACATCTAGTTATGCAATTCGACGCAATACTCCGAATTCGGCGTTAAATGTTGCTAGTAGACATGTATATTTGTATTAATTTTACGCAACACTTACTTAATTATATTTTATTCCGAGTAAATAAATATTATTTGTGCGTATGAAACTAATTTCTTTTTGCCTTCTCCTCTTGGGAAGTCATTCGTGAACGGGGAACGCACCGCGGTTCCTGTCTATTCTTCTCTTCGCGAGAACATTGCTGTTATAATTTCGTTGTGGCGAAAACGGCGCCGGGCGCAGTTCCTCTCGCTTTGTTACGGCAGGCGAAGGACACCACCTGTGCGCGCAGCCCAGCGAGATGCGCCGGGACGACGTCCTTGGGAAACGCACTTGCCACGGTCCCTCTTTCTTTCCCTCTCGCCGGAGGGAAAAGAGAGAGAAGGAGCGAGGGCGTAATACTCACAATTTCCCACGCCGTCACGTCGAGGTGACAGTCGGACACCGATGAAACCACACACTCGCGCCGCGGAAGAGATCAGCCAGATAACTCTCGGCGCGAAACGTCCTTCGGAAATGTCCCCGCGTCGGAAATTCACACACCAACGACGACGTACGACCACTACTGTCCAGGATATCGAGTCGCCCTGTACACACGATGCCTCGCAACGCGGGAAGAGAGCCGCGATCGGGACAGCGTTTTCCCGACTCTTCCGGAGCTCGCCGCGGATCGGAAACGGAGGCGCTGACAATGGTATCCACGATCTCGGTACCGGACGCGTCCCACGCGACCAACGGCGAGAAAACGATCCCAAAGAGAGATAGAAAGAAAGAAGGGTCTCTTCTCTCTCTTTCTCCCTCTCTCTCTCTCTCTCTCGTTGCCGATCTCTCAGCTCTCGGGAAAAAGACCGCAGCCGGCAACAGAACAGAACGGAACGAAGTGGAGTGGAGCGGAGCGGAGCGGAGCGGAGCACCGTTCCCCTCGGCACGGCGGTGTCGTCGCTCCTGCGACGACGACGACCACGACGACGATGACGAGGAGAGACCGGAGGAGGGTGGCTGGTCGGGTGGCTGGCTGGGATCGAACTAGATGGCTCGTCGCCAGGCAACCGGATTTTCCCTCTCGGTCTCTCGCGCGCGCGAGTACGGGTCTCTCCCCCTTCTTCCGCCCTCCTTTCTGGTCCCCGTTGGCTCGCTCGCTCGCACGTTCGCTCGACCGCTCGGCGTTCTCTCTCCCTCGCCCTCTCGTTCGCCACTCCACTCCACTCCGCTAGTCGCGAGCTCTCCTTCACCCTCCCGCGCACGCTGCTCGTTCGCCCGTTCTTCTCCCTTACCCCTCGACCCCCGTACACATCACCGGTACAACGCACCGGTTCCTCCGCCGCGATTCTCTCGCTCGCTCACCCTCCGCGTGCCGGAGGATGCGGCGGAGGATCCTCCTCCCTCACCTCCTCTTCCTCGAGATGCTGCACTGCGAACGCTGTACGAATGCTGCATGCGAGAGGAACGTCCTGGCCACTTTGTTCAACAATCGCGATTATTCGCACTCCGCCGCACTTAACTATTAATTCCGCTGCAACTTAACTTTGCGAGTTAAGCGCGTTAGAAACTTGTTTTTTCATCCTGCGATTGGCGAGGTTCGTTGGGCCCCATGCGCCACGAGAGACTTTCCGTGAACGAACCTTCTGCCTGGCTGGTCGCGACGCAAAATGGCACGCAGAGGCGGCAGAGGCTAAACAGTACGATTTCCCACTCTCGATACTCGGGCTCCTCTTGGCACGATAAATATTTACCGCGAGATAAAGCAGATAAGATATATCGCATTTGTTATGTACCTTATAATTGCACCGAATACCAGTGGCGACAAAGTTTGAAGCCAAACATTTTCGTTGGATATAATCGTGCTCATTCGGCTCATCAATAAATCTTCGCAATCGCAATGAACCGATAAACTTTGCTCTTCGTGAAACTTGGAATAATCTATGATATTCCGCTTCTCGCTCCTAAGATCGTAACTTTCGCAAAATACGCGACCTACAATACTTTATTAAGTCTAGACGCGTAAGTTTTTATACCGTCTCTCTCTCTCTCTCTGACAAGAATTTCTCGGCTGATCCTTTCTGCGGTGCTAATTGCTCCTTCAAGCTATACTATCAGCGTGCTGGCGAGGTGCCGGTCGCGGAGAAATCGTTTGCGATTTGCGCTTTTCAGCGTCGACTCGCTGACCGGCACTTTCTACGTTCCACTTGGAGGCGCGAGGGACCCCGCTGGTTTTTGGGCAGAAAAAATGTCGAATCGAGGAAACGGGACTCGGAGAAACTCGACGTCAACGTCCAGGTGCACGATGGGATGAACTCTCCCCGATTGTTCATCATCTGCAGCGAAGCAGTAGAAAAGGAACAATACCGGCGCGTGAAAGAGAGAGAGAGAGAGAGAGAGAGAGAGAGAGAGAGAGAGAGAGAGAGAGAGAGAGAGCAGAATGGAGCAGAAGTTTATTATGTGCTCCGGGAAGTACGCCCTAGGAACAAATAACGATCGAGTGAAAGGAAGTAATTTAGCCGGGGTACACAAGGTACAACAATACAGGCAATAATGATAAGAACAAATGACTCCGGAAAGTAAATCTATAATATAGAGAAAAAATGTGATACTGATTCGAGAGATAATCTAGCTATTTAAAGCTGTGATTAAGCAAATAAAAGTACAAAGTACAAACAGACATATGACACGAGCAAGATTTATAATGTCAATTGTGATAAAAATAGAGTATAGATCAGTAATTTATTCGATCTCCTAAAATAAAAATTTTTTTTCTGGCTTCAGCTAAAAAAAACTGCGTTTCAAGTCCGAAAATTTAATCGGCGCGTAGTTGACTGAACTATGAGAATGCGTATAAATTCACGCAATAAAAAAATATTAAGCAAAAAGATCCAGCCGACCGAAAATAGCCTATATTTCTATATGTTGTGTTCACATATCCGTCTGTATTTACTTATTAGTCGACAAATTTGAAAAATTTGTTTCTCCCAATAAAAACTGGATTAAAAATATATGATTAATAAATAGTTTATTAAATAAAAAAAATAAAAGTAAACTGTTCGGTGACAGATGCGTAACAGCAAATAACATATAATCAAGTACGCAAGCATCTGCACAAGCATTTACAATTAGTGCCGAAATTGCAGAGAGAAAAGAGATTGCGAGGGAGATAACAAAGGATGGAGACAGCGATGGAGAGGCAGATAGGTACAGGGATCAATGGGTGCTCCTCTACGACCTCGCACTTTTCTCTCTCTCTCTCTATCTCTCTCTCTCTCTCTCTCTCTCTCTCCCTTCCTCTCGTCCATTCTGTCTCCTTCTTCCTCTCTCATTCAGGCTCGCCGAACGTTGCGCTCCCACCGTGCCCGCCCTATATCGAGTGTCCAACCCTCGAAGCGTGACCGTGACTGTGACTCTCTGGTCTGTGAAAGAGCGGAGTGCGCGTGTCCGCGTTGCATCGACGCCGCCACCACCGCCGCCGGTTTTTGTGTGCATCGCACGCGTAACGCGATTCGCTGTAACGCGATGTGCGATGCATCCACCGTAACGAGACCCGAATGAATGAAGACCGCGTGTGAAAAATCTCGCGAAAATTAAAAACTGTCGTCTCGGGATTGTTATTACTGATTTTTTCTGTTTGCATCGCACAGAAGAAATTTGATCTTTTGAATTCTGAGAACGGGCTTTAATTTAGCGGATTCTACTCTGCCGCATTTTATAACCGGAGGTTATTAGGATAGCTATTATTATTAAATGAGGTATACATAATAAACTAGTTACTATTATTAATTATTCCGATCGCATACTATTATACTCGCTTTGTAATTATGTTATTATAATTATTTTTATTATATAGAGATTGAAAATTTCTTTAAAATTATCCGCTGGAATACTCTATGTATTTCTTAAAAGAAAATTTCTTGATTCAAGATCGAAAAATTTTGTATGTTAGTAATGTATGAAGATTGATTTTTCCAAAGCTGGTGTAACAATATAGACTTTTTATTTATTACATTTTTATCCGTTCATATATGAATTTACGGATCATTAATCGCCTGTGCTTCTTTGCGTCATATCATACATCAATATAAAACCTGGCTAACCCTAAGGCTTGGTCAACAAGTGTCGAGGCCTTTCATCGGCCACTTTAACGACACTCAGGATCGTCTTACCGGGCGTGCTTTAATACCGGGTGCACTCTTCATGTTCTTCCAATATCCACCGGCAGACTCTCTCGACTTTGAGTCTTAATTGCATCGATGCAAAGAGTCCAAGGGAACCCCGGGCTCTTTCTAAATTATCCAGTTCATCCACGTGAATTGCATTTATATTGCCGTTATTATGTTAAGATTCGTATTTATTGAGATTTTTTTATTTCTAATCGATATCCTTTCACCCTACTCGATATATTACGTGTTAATGTGCACAGTAAAAAATATTTTGTACTTGTGTTAGAACCAGTCCTTGTCAAAATTTTTGTTGAATTTTTAACATACCCGAGTGTTAATTTAACTTAATGTGATTATGTTATTTGAATATTTTGTGTTAAATTGATATTCAACATTTTTTAGTGGTAAAATAACACAATTTATGAATAAATGAACAATTAACATAAAAATAATGTAGTTTTAAAATTCTAGGATAAATTTTAAGGTAAATTCTAAGATAAATGAATAAAATATACGTGTTAATTTAACATATTAATTTAACATATAAATGTTAATTTTACTGAAGAAATATGCTTCCACAATTTGTTTCCGAATTGTGTCAAAGTGTTACATTTTTTGTGTTAATTTTTACATAATATTTATGTTACTTTCTAACATATTCATCTTGTTAAATTAACACAAAAATTTGGGTGGACCGTTTGGGAAATGTGTTAAATTTAACATAAATTTTCCAACTGTGTGTCTTCCATATTACTCCAACCTCGGTAACCTTGAACGCGATTGCGAGATAAGACGGAACAATGATCTAAAATTGCGACGATGTTCGCGGTATCGGTTGCGCGAGACGTTATTTCGGGGGCATGATTAAATCTCCATTAGAGCGCAAACGTTTGAGATTCAATAGGCATCGTTCTCGCGGCTGTAAACTTCTCCTCGCAGCCTTTGTTACCCGCGTCGCGGCCTACCCACGTGAGAGATCGTGCGGCGCCAACCGGCTATTTCCGGCGCAGATTTCCGGACTGATTTTAGTTTTCGTGCACGCCCACGACGTACGCCCAGAAACGGAAGCGGCATGCAACTCTCTTCAGGAGTGTTCTTCACTATTCCAGTCGGCCCTACTGACCACCCGCGTTCACGTGACTAAACATCATCTCTCAACCTCTTCTCGGGAATATCAGATGACAAAGCTTCGCCCACGACCAGTCAAGTCCTTGGCGCTTCTCAAAATATCAACTACTAACAATTACACAATTCTCTATCGCGGTTTATTACAATTATTTAAAATTTATTTTCTGTAATGATAAGATTAGGACCGCCGTTTGATTAGGACCCCCATTTGATGGGAGATCCAGATTCGAATCCTGGTTGAGGTGTTATTTTTCGCAATAATTTCTTTACAGTTTTCGGGGAAGGGGGGATCTTATATATAAATGCCTGTTAGCATCAAAATTATTAAATTGCTCGTCAATTTAATATGTGAATTAATTCCGGGTTCATGTAAGGATTGTGTTTCAACACCGACGAATATGCGACGCGCAGTTCGCATGAACAGGGAATTCACAAAAAAATTATTATTACGCACCAAGATCCGCGGTTGACCGACATTTGGCTATTCTCATTTATATTTGATGATTTATTTTCTGGTTTTGTATCTTGCAAATATATAAAATATATTTGGTAAATATTAAAAATTTCTAGATAAAGAAAACTTTTTTTGTGCTAATTGTATACCTCTGAAATATCGACAAGATGTATTTGTAGAAATTTGAACACATTGTAGTAGAACCAATTTTACCTGTAAACTAAATTTTTCTGAAATTTTCAATATTTCCAAAAAAGATCTTACATGTGAGTACTGTATGATAATACTATTCTATAAATCTACACGGAGAACATTTTATATTAAAAATTACTACGTATGGCAGTAGCCGTGGACTATTGCTGGAATTATAAAAATTTTTACTATGTTTTTCATTGTTTTACATAGTAAACATTTTTATAATTCCAGCAATAGTCCACGGCTACTGCCATACATAGTAATTTTTAATATAAAATTTTTTCGGTATATCACTGAATTATGAAGAATGAGATTTTAAAAACAGGGCAGTATGGCAACGAAAATTTATCGTGACAATAAATTTGTTGGTAGTCTGCGTTTGTGCAGTCAGCACGGAGGACGAAAAAAGTTAGTAGCGGCGTTAATATCGACGACTTTTCGTGAGATTCACTTAGCCAGAGTGCTTAGACTATGCGGCGAAACTTTCCTGTCGATGTAATTGCTTTAGTTTGGACAAGTTGTCGGGGCGGTATCGTTGCAACAAGGACGGCTTATCTCCTCTCATTATAGATCTCAGGGAATAGCCGGTCGCGAAAGCCCGCGGGCGGACTTGAAAGTCTGAAAAGCCGTTCGTACGGAGCCAGACGTTATTAAGTTCGCGCATTCTCCGATTACGATTGCGATCTCTCGTGATCTAATTCTACGATTGTGTTCGATGACTGCGACACGCTCTTTTCAACTCTGAACTCTTTTCAACTTTTACCCTGAAATATCGCGACATTCGTTCGTTATATGTGTATGTATAAACAAACTTGTTTTTCTCAAAACGAAATTCTGAGGGAGTTCTCTAAAAAATAAATTGCAGATTACGCGTACAATTCGCATTTATGTTTTGTTTAAAATTCACTGTATTTCACTTATAAAATTAAATTTACGTTACTGTAAAAATAAATTATAATATTGTACTCCAATAATTATACTCCAAAATTGCTGCATTTTTGACAGTCGATTTTAAAGATGTATTTCTGTATTATAACTCTCTATGTTTGGAATAATCCTTGCACTGCTATACTTTTAACCCTTATAATTTTCTCGAACACAACTATCTCACTTTGTAGCTCGGTGTATCATGCTGGCTATAACGCCAGGATGATTCCGGATCACACTTGGATCTCGTTTCGATGGCGATTTATCTCAATTAACGAGCGGTTCCGCCGATTATATTACTTGATGTGTACGTCTAGATCGGAATTTACGACCCAATAAGATGGTAGGTACGAGCCATTTAATTTGACGATGATACACAGATGCGAGCGTAACCAATGCGACGCGGCGACGCAGCTCCCCTTCTTACGTGTAAGCCCGACTTTTTATTGTGCCCTTCGAATCGGATTAAAATAAACGACCAAACTTAGTCCCCGGGGTGCATCGCGTTATTTTCTATTAACGCAGTCGAGCACGACACACTTGAGAGTTTAACTCAGGCCGTGATGCTTACTGAGCGCACAGGGAAATATTAATTATATCACCGAAGGGGGATGTTTCTTGTTAGAAAGTATTTCCAGCTGGGAATAGCGAATACGATGTACATATATGTAGCATATACGATGTACATATGTGTAGTATTTGTTAAAGATATAAATATGCGGGATGCATGGGATAAATTATTAAAACTATCATTTGTATATCTAACGAAACTCAAATAAATTATTTTAATTATTAATTAGAAAGAACTTGCTTCACAGCTCAAACTACTGATCTAATTTTATCTACTGACACTTTACAATTCGACGTGCAAAACCTACATTATGGTATTTTGCGATTTAGTTATGACTACTCATTTTAATTGTTTTACAACGGATGACAAACGAACATCTTTCAGATCAATGAACTTCTTGGTAAAATTTCATAGTTATTAAGATGTTCGTAGACAATCACTCTATGGTTAGAATTTAGATTCAAGCTTGAAAAGGACCAAATACAATGGTCGAAATGTCGCTGTACATTTAATACTTAATAAACATTGTCAGCTGTGTCGGACTTGTTACAATTTCCTTTTTGGTTAATTATAAATTATTTTTAATAAAATCTTGTTAATTATGATCGTTGAAATTTGAATAAAATCATATATTGAATTGTTGTGACGTATTCTTAAGATACAGAGTAAATGTATGTATAGATTCTGATTGCGATTATTTCAATGGATTTTGCGGATGTTTAGCTATACTTAAGAAATCCGGAAAGAAAAGTGGCAGTTCTTTGCATAACTGCGTTCCAATTCTGCACGCGATGTATAATGATGCGGTACAGCCGCGTCCAAAGCAAAATATGCGGCCTGGACAAGCGTCGGGTGTCGTTTATGTTTCGCGGCACAATCGACTCCGCGTTTTCCGTGCTACAATCGAGAAAACAAATATCGTTTCGTGGAAAGAAAGTGCACTCCGCGTTCCGAGCGTGCGCTATTCTCTCCGCCTAAACGTGAGAGACTCGGCAATCTTCTCGTCTCTGCGAATACGCCGCGAATTCCACCGCTCGTCGTGAAAAATATGCCAATTTTTTTTATTGTGACATCGAGATACAGCAAACAATGCTGGAAGTAAATTGGACTTATTACAACACAATTTCGTTGGAATGTTCTGTGCTATATGGGGAATCACACTAGAATCTTTTTTAACATTCTTCTATAATTTTTGTGAACGAGAAAATTATTATTTTCTTACATAAGGAGATTTGAGAAAATTGAAATTAAAAATAGCAATTTTTTGCATTTGTGTAAAAATAAAATGAACGCAGAGAGAGAGAGAGAGAACTTTCATTTTCAACTCGCTTCCAGGAAGTTTCTACCAGATGCCTGCTTTTAAATAGACTTTTGAAATACAAGTTTTCCTCGCGATATTTTCAAACAAGTTGAGCACGAGAATATTAATAATTTTCGCATTGACAGAAAAACGGAATAGACGGGAACTTTCATTTTCGACAAAGCTTCGAGAAAGCAATTCTCTCGCCTCCATCTTTTCGCTTCCGCGTTTCTATTGTTGTTCGCTCGCATTTGAAGTGTCAAGTGGCAGCGATCGAAACGCAGAAGCTCGGAGCTTTTGTATTCCTATCTTCTTTGTGTCTGTGCATGTATATACCTATGCTATATAAGGTGCTATATCATCAAAAACAGGAAAAATATAATATCAAATTTCTCAACGGACGTAAAGACATTTAATATAACTTGATAATTAGAGAAGGAAATACTATAAATAGAAATCGAAATATATCGGAAATTGCTCGGATTCTGTCGAATAAAACTACAATGCAAATAAATAAACACCCTCTGTATGAAAATAACTTCAGTAAAAATTTTATTTAAAATTGAATCATGAAAATTATATTTGTATCCCGCTAAAAATATTTATATTCTATCACCGGAATTATCGCGCGCTATGGAAAAAGTTTATCTCTAATTTCTTAATAAAACATTGTTAAAATAACATTGGAATTTTATAATGATAGCGTAATTAACAGTGTAATAATTTTGCAATGAAGCTGTGTGTCTCGAACGGAAAATACGCTGACCGAAATTTGGCGCAATTAAAAAAAGAACTGATTACCACCGCTCTATGCGATATTTTTCTCTCGTCTTTGTTCGCCACGTAGCTCGAGATTTCTCGACGATATTGAACGCATTTCGCACACGTGCTCGCGACAACAACCTCGCGATAGCGTCGCGCTACGCAGCTGCGGATATTTTTAACGGAAGCGCAGCGACTCGAAAATCGCGTTCCGTAAAAATCAGAACTTCGATATCGCGATTCATTGCGTCGTAAACCGTCGGTCGCCGCTAATCTGATTTTCATAACGAGTCGTCGGACTACTCGCGTGTGAGCCGGATTACACGATAAGTCGCTCGCGTGGGTACAAGGTGGCTCATTCGAACCGTTAATCTTACGAGCGGAGCCTTGAAAATCTCTTTTTAAATCTGTGATTAAGATACCGATTTAAAAATAAGCGCTTCAGAGACTGTCGTATGTGATAATCGCAGAATTAAATCAAATTAACAGCTGTATATAAAATCTTCAGGAATAAAATCGACTTTTTAAATAAAAGCCTTTATTATTGGCATAATGGAACCTTGACACCATGCACGTTATTGAGACTATTATATTTTCAATAATTCTCTTACGAGGAACAGAAGCGATCTCGATATTCGATTTCCATTAATTAATTTATCGCGTTTTGTTCTGAATTTATCTCTCCCGCCGCCACCTGCTGTTTTATTTTATCATTATTTTCCGCACGGAATTATTCAATGGGCCGTTATCTCGAGCAGCTGAACGTGTGAGCGGCAAACAAAATCAGGCTCGCAGTTACATTATGCGATACGCATCCCCGTGTGTGCGTATAGGAATGCGCAGGTGAAAATTCGGCGTTTTATCGCAGCACGCGACAACTCTCGGCGATGCGACGACGCGATGCAACCAGGCGACAGCTGCAACAACCGGCGCGCATAATCGTTCCCGCCGGGTGCGAAAGAGACTGGAGATAATTTTCTTGCGTATTCAAATGGGACCCTCCGGCCCTCCCTCATCTATCTCGTCCTTGTCTCCCTTTCCTTTCTGCTGCCACCTCGAACTTGATGTGCGTACGTGCCTCGCAGAGAGCCGTGCGAGAACGAGCACTTCAGAATGAATCTCAGTCTATGAAGCTTGACATGTTCTACAGCAGAGGTGGCCAAACGGTTGATCGCGGCAACGTAAAATTCACAATACAACAGTTGTAGTTTGCAATGTAACCGTAATTAATTTAATTATTTTATGCCCAATCGCAACACAAACAAAATAAAACACACAAAATAAAATAAACATGCTTATTTCACATATAAACCTAGATCGCTGCGACAGGGAGCAGTAGATCGCGATGAGGTAAGGAAGCTGAAAGTAGATCTTGGTGCTTCTAAGTTTGGCAACCTCTGTTCTACAGGGTGTCCTTATAGCACTGCATGCTTGACTTTCATTGTTGAAGACGAAATTTCGTTCTAATAGAAAAATCACAAATACGACATTTTTGTACCACAAGGAAATTCTATTGTTCGTGGCATAATATGATTTATCTTATACGCTGTGAGTATATTCGTGATTTATGATTTCTAGCAGAACATCTGGCAGCGTCTACGGTACCCTGTAAAGGAACTTCTATTCACAATTGACCTTGCTGGTTGTCGAGACGTTTTTCGTGCAACCATAGCGAACGGGACTTCTTTACAAAGAATATACTGTGTTGGTCGATTATGCCATCGTCAGTAGTGTCGAGAAAGAAGCTGACAAGACCGACTTGTGAGACGGTCGATTTGATAAGGCGTAAAATGCGCTGTAGTCGGATGGAAAACGAGCAGTCAAGCAGTGTTCCTCGTTTATAAAATGCGCATTATCAAGAGAATGAAGAGAACGAATTTCTCGTCGAGAGAAATTAGAGAAAGAAGCGGTATAATTGTTAGTTATGCGGAATATTAATCTTTTAATGTAATTTACTCATTACCGATGTACAAACCTGCTTATATTATATCATCGCAATCTGAAATTTAAATGTATCACGAGAGCGACGAGCTCCGCGTCCGCGAGACTTTTATCTTATTTTATACGTTATATTTCATGGGATAACAATGATCCTCCGACGTGGCTATCGTAATGAGATTTTATGCCTTTTTCACATCCAGGGCGTGGCACCCGGCAGCAGCACGTCGGCCAACCGACGAAAGAGAGGAGAAAGAGAAGAAAGCTGGAGGAACGTGCTATACCTGCGTCACGAAGCCGCGTACAGTCCGTGGGACAAAGATGCCACCGTTCGAGGACATCGGAAGGACGCTGGAAGAATGTTAAGCCGGGCAATGCTAAAATTATTACGAAAATTTCTGCCCGATTTAGGATTCCAGAAGCGTGGACGGACAGAGAATGCCAGAAAAATTCCGAGTAAAGTGGCGCCAAGAATACGCAGAATATAAACATTTCTTGTTCAGAGAAATGTAGCGCGGAATGTAGATTATTACAAAGTGCACGAGTTAGAATCCTCGAGTAGGATAATTGAGATCGCTGGAGAAAGTTCAAGGGACAAGAAAGAAAGAAACACAAATATACAGAGGGGACATAAAAAATTCGCAGAACGCCAAAACCTCCTGTTCGAAGGACAGTACGGGACCGTGCCGCGGGATAAAAATTGCAATAACGAGGGTTGCGCGGGTTAGGATTCGGGTGAAGATCCGCTCCCCGGAGGGCGAGAGATCGGAATTTATGGCCGGAGGGTCCGCTGGGCGCGAAACACACACAGCTTGCACCGCGGGTTTAGGGCTCGCGAAATACGTTGCGACGGGTCGGGAAAGTGTGCCAAATCGGCGCCAGTCGGCCGATAGGCGCCCTAAATTTTCGAATCCCGGAAGTGCGGGACTCGGGCGAGCGAGTGACCCCGAACGTTGCCAGAAGTATAACGATTTTCAGGGATCCTCTGTGAAGAGGTCAACTC